>CM067077.1:11883796-12081695 GCA_033980235.1 Diadema setosum | reverse complement strand
TGAAGCAAAGAGAAGACACTGTATCGTATAGCATACAAAAGTTGAATCAAATCATTCTGTGGGACATGTCATGACTTCAGCAATGATGGGGGGGGGGGGGGTTGCTTGAACAGAAAAAAGTGTACCCGGTACATATCTTAAACTTGTAATGTACAGTACATGTACAATGTATGAACCGGTGGGAGAGTTGAAAGGCAATGACATGAGCACCTTATTTAATAAGTAGATGACAGTGATTGTGACTAAAATCAGTTTATTCAGAATACATGCAAACCTTGCAAAATGATGAAATTGCATTATTAATATGTCCAATATTGTGTTCACCCTTTCCCCCATCTTCTTCGTTACCAAAGTATGTTCCACATATTTCAACGGTATGTAGAACATTCAGATTAAAGTAATATGTGCATTGCACAATGTATGCCCTTGAAGCTACTTCTTGTTCAATATTAGTTTAACAGTATCAAATGTTTAATAGGCCTTATACTGCAGAACAGTCCTCTATCTGTTTGTGCTGTTCCTCATCAACTTATTGAAATATGCATTAGACCCTGAATCCTCAGTTGTGTAGGAGATAATATGCCTAGCCCTTATTTCAACTATAGACACTTAGGCCTATGTTTATTTTGTCTCCGTGATATGTACCTGTGTATGAAATTTCAGGAAAATATCAGTGTGCTTGCCCATAAAGACATAGGGGTTTCAACGTGGGCTTCCCCATGCCCATTTACTTTCATTTTCACTTTTAATTGATGGGACTTGATAAGATCGCAACATTGTTGTAGTCCAACATTGCATACATACATGTATGTTAATGTGATGCAGAGCATATGGGGGGGGGGGGGAGGTTGGAGATAGAACAGCATCTGATATTATTAAGCTCCTGACCTGTAACTAATACATTAATTCTCAATAGCAACAGTAACTGCTGTTGATGTGATTGAAGGAAAGAGGAAGGAAGGAGTGACATCTAACATCAAACGAATTTACATTGTATTTTGGTAAGGCCAGTTTACACGCGATCCCATGATATAGGTGTAACCCTGCATTATCACGTGAATGAGGGTAATCCCACTGTGCAATAAAGACAGCTCAACTGTTTCAGCTATAAGATCCATTCAAAGTACAACTACCACTTACAAGTGTCGCTGAAATTGATAAATACATATACGTGTCCAGTTCATAATTATCACATGTTTCTTCGTCATTGATCCACTTCGTTGTTGTTGTTTTTTTCCAATGAGTATCTTCCTCGTATTTTGTTTCTCAGCGCATTATTATATATTCAAAATCATTTTCCAAGAAAAATGTCACTCGTTCTCCCCCCCCCCCCCCAAAAAAAAAAAAAAAAAAAATACGGATGGACTTCAGGATGTATAAAAGCTCAGTATCTGCACTTGGAGAGATTTCAAACATTTTGATACAGACATTTGCTAATACAATGTACAGTGACACTGATTTTCCGTGACGTTTGGTACCGCCAAGAACTGTTCCTCGTGTGTTTCACCGTTCTTTTTTCATTCGTTGAATCTGCGTTTGTGTTTGGCCGGAACTTCCCCCGACAGCTCCCTCACTGATGTGAAATGTTGTACTCACTTTCTCCAATCCCCCTTTTCTTGTCAAAGTGCATTATCATAAATCGTTGATGTTATCAATGTGCATATCCACAATATGCCGTTGATTATAAATGTCATATTTGTTATATGAGTATTATAAAGACTCAGTCATTGTCAGTCGTAGAATGAGTGCAACTTGGTTGTTCAGTGACTGTCTATATCGGATTGTATTAATTGATACAACGTGTCCGTCGGTTACGGGGAAATAGTAACTTTGCAATGCACAACATTCACATAGGCTATATTATAAACGATGAGTTTGTGGTCATTTTAGAATGGTTTAATTTGGTCTATTAAAGAACTATTGTGTAAATACCCCAAATGTGGAATATATAAATGCCATGTATGTGCTTTATGAAAGCAATTATTGAAATAAATATAGGAAGGGTTCTCGATCTATGATATACTTATGAAGTTAATAATTACGGCTTGTTTTTGAATTGGCTGGTTATTCTAACGGGACGTTGCATATGAATAGGTGGCGACTGGTGGGATTAGGGGAATACAGACTGTTCCAATATTCTTTCCCTTGATTCTCATCTTTCTAATATTTTCCATCCTCAACCTCCACCTACGTTTCGTCCCGTTTTTCTTCTTCCTCCCTTTCTTCCACTTCTCCTCTGACTCTACCCTTTGACTCCTCTTTTTCTTTTGATTCTTTTGTTCGCTTGTTTCGTTTGTTGCTGTTTGTTTGTTTTTTGTTTTTTGTTTTTTTTTTTTTTGGGGGGGGAGTAAACGAGAGTACATGATTGTACTCCTTTCTATATACATGATGTGTGATATACTTCTACTCGTAACATCAGGAGCTTATAAGTCGCGGGGTTTGGTTTGTGTGTGTGTGTGTGTGTGTGTGTGTGTGTGCGTGTGTGTGTGTGCGTGTGTGCTTGTGTGTGTGAGGGTTTTTAAATTTCAGGTATTTTGGCAAAATGTCAGAATCCTGCTTTGTTGGCGAGCCACCGTATAAAGCCTACTTCCTGTCTGAAGCAGCAAGGTATAGATTACTTTCATTTACGATCAGTGCATGGTACTTACAGTGGAAACTCGATATCAAGAGATCTGAATATTATAATAAACTACCTGATATAACAAACTGATTTCTCCGGACCCAATGAATTTTCATTTTTATTTCCTTTGTTTTGTCCTGTTCAGTGACTACTGATATAACAAAATATCTAATATAAAGAACAAATTGTCTAGGCCCCAAGTATCTCGTTATACTGAGTTTCCACTGTATAGTCTCATGACTAAGTTGTAATTGTATTCTTAATGACCGCAGTTGACATGCATACTTTTTCGGTTTAATGATGTTTAATGCCGCAACTATTCGCCAATGAGGAAGTGCGAAAATTAATGTTAACATACCGCTCCATGTTCAAGTTGACAATGATAACAACATAGAGGCAAATAAACGAGCAAAATGGGATTTATAAGTCTCATGATAATACATTGTACGTAAAAGAAGGAAGATCGATTTGAGAAATTTCACAGGTTTTCATAAAGCAGTCTCCGCATAAACTGTTCATGTTTATGATCACAAAATACTAATTACATGCATTGATGATCCGTCGGCGTCTCACGCGCCTCCCGTAAATCAAAAAGAAATCGTTTCATTCAACACCTACATAGCCTATATGCGGTGTATATTCAAAATGAAGAAAGATGCGATAATGTAGGAATTAAATTACTACTTTAAAGGAAAGGGTTTCAATGATATGATCGACTAAAAGCTTGATTTACAATACAATTCAAAGGGAAATTTGTGCGGTGATGACGTCTTCACTTTATTTTGATAATCCATTTTTTTTTTTGTATGTTTCGCTAACCTGACCTTCAAACTTGATGACCCTTGCGGTGCGTTTTTAGTGGATCTGATTGACAAATTGCCCCTCATCGACTCAAATAAGGACCGATTATAATATAGTCAGTGTTTACAATAAGCCGATATATCCAGATTTTTTTTTTGAAAGATCATTGGCATTCATACCCTGTTGTATTCAAATTTAACCCAAGACTTCTTGATCGCTATAGGCCCTATAATTATTATTTATGTAGACTATACAGAGCTTCCGCCAGATAGCCATTGATGGTTCTTACCCCTTGTAGCAATGGGTACTGCATAGATTTTATTCCAATGAATGTTTTTTGGGTCGTGACGGACAAAAAAAAAAATGTTTACATTATCAGTCAGCTCGCGAAAACATATACACCACAGACTATAGTAAAGCGTCAACAGAACGTAAAGCAGTACAGTACAGAACAGAAAGTGCAGAAAGTACAGAAAGTGCAACAGTACGCGGTTGCGACCGTCACCAAGCAGTCATGAATGGGCTATGTGAAAGTTCAATGTTTTATTTTCATAATTTTCTTCTTGCGTTTGATTCCTGAAAACTTTATTCTTCATTTTCCTTTACTTTACTCCCTCTTATTGGAATCACTTGCTGCTGGAGTTGGTGCATACACCATGACGTTCCTTTCTACCCTTTCGGCTAGGTTTTCTTAAACCTAAAAGATGACTTTTAAGACTTTTTTTTCTCAAGCGCAGGATATTGACGAAATTCAGACCAACTCATTAACATCAGGAACAACAAAATGTGAACCGCAGTTACGCCCACCGCAATTCCCCTGGTGCAGGGCTCAGCGAGCACGCAGACATCCATTGAAGTCCAGTGGGAAACCTCCCCACTGGCCGGAGCCCAAGGACCAACAGATGTGCTCCCGCAAACCCAAGACTCAAGGGTTCTGAGTCACATGTCCTTCCTTGTTAGAGACTGCCGAGCAAATCGAGGAAATTATACAGTCTGCCTTGTATGTCTAAGTCGGCCTCACGCAAGTCGAAAAATTGGATAAGTCGAAGAAAGATTCTACTTACAATTACCCTGGATATGGGTACGACCCTGTGTCAATAATTGCATAGTGTAAGTTGAAATTCAGGTTAGTCGAAGAATTTTTCTCCAGTCCCCTTGCATCTGATTTAGGCGCGGGTGAATGTAATTCGGAGTAATGGGAGGATTTAAAACTTGGATGTTGAGCGGACATTTTTGCGGTACCCGACCAGTGTTTAATTTTCTCCCGAAGTCGGGTTTCTAAACTTTAATACTATATTACACATTCGCTCCTCTACAACATTCCCCCTCCTTCATCTATGGCTGTTCATGTTATTAGTCTATTCATTATGATAAGGAAATGGCCCGGCCGCCCCCCCCCCCCCCCGACCTGTTTCACTGTATTTAGGTATACAAACTTAATACATCCCCCATCCCACGATAAACGCTCATACAGTGACACATTTTTGTAATTGCTTTCATATTTTGTCTTGCCTTTAGTTGTAAACTAGCGCGGTTAGCTTTTAAAGTTTCATATTATTATCATTCATTATATTTCATATTATTTTCAAATATTCATTTTTATATTTTGTCTTACATATTTTGTGTTTTATTTAGGATAAAATGAAAACTATCTTTATTAGCTTTTAAAGTTTATGTAGTTCTTTTCTATAATTTGTATTTCATTGATGATCTGTTACGTATACTTGTTATTATTGGACGGACTAAGTAAATGTAAAATGAATGAATGAATGGATGAATGAATGAATGAATGAATGAATGAATTAATGAATTAATTAATTAATTAATTAATTAATTAATGTATGTATGTATGTATGTATGTATGTATGTATGTATGAATGAATGAATGAATGAATGTATATATGTATGTATGAATGAATGAATGAATGAATAAATGAATGAATGAATGAATTGAATGAATGCACTTTAATGCCATCAAAATAAACTTTCTGAATTTCAGGATCAGCCGTTCCTTGATATTTTCGCGTGCATAAACTTGAATATTGACTGAATTCAACCAGATTAAAGAGTGTATAATGATAACAAACAAATAAACAAACAGAAACTGTCCATGAACAACAATGTATTTTTTTCACTCAGTGACAATGAACTCGGAAAGGAAACCGCAAAATATACCGCGGACTTTCGACAAACAATCGACGCATGCGTAACCTACATCTCAGATCACTTACACGGATCTTCTTTATTCTCGGAAAACCCGTGCCCTTTTCTTTTTCTTTTTCTTTTTTTTTTTTGTATTTCCAAAACAAAAGAGAAAGAGAAACGTCCTGTTTTGAACATGTTGAATCATACACTATAGCCAAGTCGTCAACCATGTTTCCGTCGATCTTTTTGATAAGATACATTCAATGACTGCTTGACTCAAAAGGTGCATACATTTATGACTGTGTCCTGTAACTGTCTTCCCCTAAAAATCGGTTTAGGTAACCTTGAGATCTCGAGATAGTCAGTACAATAATGTACTTGGATGTGTACGCATGCGCACATGAATATAATGTTAAGTTCGGTGTCGGAGACCTCATGATATTCATCCCTAGCTCCGCGGCTATCACCGTCTCTCCCTTCTCCCAGGTAGGTGAGGCACCTCCCTGCTTCTCCCATGCCAGTCTTCAACTGCCCCCCCCCCCCCCCCTCTCCTTCAACACAGACAGCCAGTCAGGACCTTATAAGCCATCTATATAATACACAGACATTGCTTGATAACTAATCAAACAAATGTAATTAAAAAAACACACACACACACACACACACAAACAACAATTAAAGTACAACATAATGGAACTTACATGAACTTTCTGTACTTGAACAATCATATTATTGTATGGTTGTGGGAGAGAAAAAACATTAGACATACAATTAACTTGAAAGTTAATTATATACTATTGATAGACATCGACAAAAAAAGGCTGAAAAAAGCAACTTCAGAAAAAAAAAAGGACTCAAGAAATGTTGAAAACGACCGATGCCACTGAAATAATTGATTGGCAAACATTGCTTGAACCAACAGTAGTTTTTTTTTGTTCAGTGTTTGAAAAAAAACCACCTTCAGATTGCAAACTTAAAACGGAAGTTTTAAGTTGTCTTATTTCCTGTAATCAACGAGCCTATATATGACACGTAGACTCACTGCTGTAATTTTTCAGTTTTCTGTCTTCTGTCGTAGGTGGGGTAGTTGCAGCTGCAGCCATCGTTAGCCTTTTGACGAGCACTCTCAAGGGCAAGACACTTTGTTGTTGTTGTTTTAAAGAACGAAGAGAAAGAGAGAAAAATTGGGGCCCTATACATCAAATAATTTGCCCCAGACAATATAAATATAAAACAAATAAATCTTATAGATATTAAACAAGAATATTAGATATACCATGATGTCTCCACAAGGGAGCTCATAATGGGGGTCTCCGCAAAGGAGCTCATACAGTTTCCACGAGGGATTATGTTTAAAAAAAAAGTACAACTATTAAGTATTACTTATTATCAGAGTAATATTATCCAAAACCCAAAACAATTATCATGTCGCAAAAGATATCATTATAAAGGTGACAATATCTATGTTGATGAATACCTCATATTCTTTATGCAAATTACACTATGTATTATATAACTATATAATACACGCGCGCGTGTATCGCACACTAGCCCACACACGCACACACACAAATACTAATATCAAGGGTCAGCCCAAATGATATATAGTACATGTATTTGAAATAAAGCACGCACACAGTTATATGCATTACAAAAATATAGAGAAAATTACAATAACTGTATCATTATTTAAAGGGAAATAAAGAAGGATATAAAAATAAACACACAGTGTATATAATACAGAGCTCTAGGCATCATAACAATGATGCGGGGCAAAACCAGAGGCGTTTAAACAGCAAAGCAATTTTGCAGCAAAACAATAAAGAAATATTGTACAAATATTGTGATGGTTTCAATGATGTATGAGTATACCTGAGGGCTTCAAGCCAAAAGAGAAAGTGGAAATTCAGTGCAAGAATGTGGGAGTCATATAGCATTCTTCAAGGTAAATTTAGACAATACATCTTTGTAAGTATTGAGTGCAGGGGACTCATACGAAGAGGGGGATTTACAAAGTTAGAATTGTTCTTACTACAAAAATGATGAGAAAATGTATCATGAATAACTGTAAATAAGTATACGACGCAAGACACTTCAGCAGAAACGAGGAAGGAAGTGAATCCGGGCATGCACTGTTACGTAATACCGCTATGACAATTTTATGTTCCAGGGGCGACGGAACGATTTTTTTAATCAATATGCATCAGGGGTGGGGGGGGGGGGGGGTGTGGGGGGTCGTGGTCAACTGTCAAATTTGTTTGTCTCAGTTTTTCTGATGTTACCTTCAGACTGCAAAACATAAGAAGAAAGTTCTAAGTTATCTTATTTCCTGTAATCCACGAGCCTATGACACGCAGGCTCACTGCTGTAATTTTTCGACGTTTTCTGTTTTCTGTCGTAAGTGGGGTAGTTGCAGCCATCGTAAAACGAGCTCTCTCAAGGACAAGACACTTTAGCAGAGTGTTTTCTATCAGCAAAGAAGCCAAAAGAATCCATGCATCTAAGCAAAAAGGTAAAGTCATTTGAAAAATATCGTGATGTCGGTTTTGATATCAAGCGTTTTCTTAATGTATAGGCCTATCTTGAAATTATTAGCGCTAAATGTGTCTCGCAAAAACACTGAGTTTCACATTAAATGTTCATGTCTACCAAAGTCACATCATGGACATCGGCCTTGTAAGTGACTAGAAAATGCCACTGACTTGTTTCAAGTATTGCAAAGTGCATGATCACAGATTATCAAACATGGACAGACATAAAACATAATGCGTGTTTTCAGTTTAGTTTAGTTTAGTTTACAGACTACAAATGAATTGTTATTACCTCGCTGTGAACGGTCTACCAGGCCCTGTTTAGTGGCATACTGCTGAGCCAGTCTTTGATGCACTGAGTGTTCTCTTAACGTAGAGGGCGCAGCCTGCTTTTGCAGCAAATAGTGATACTTTGATCAAGCTTGAGTCAGCTTGACTCGTTACACTCGTGCGACAGAGAAAACAAGTGGAAGTAAATGACCTTTTTCGGATGTCTAACGTCTTATTCACAATCAAAGTTAATGGCTTCCGAACTTAATTCTTTAATGATAAGCGAAATATGGAATTTTGCAATTTTGAAATAAATAAACAGATGGATAAATAGATGGATAGATAGATATAGATAGATAGATAGATAGATAGATAGATAGATAGATAGATAGATATGAAGAGAAAGATAGATGACAGAGATAGATTAATAAATAAAGGGATATAGAGATGTATAGTAGATAGATGATAGATGAACAGATGGCTATTATAGATAGACAGACAGATAGATAGGTAGATAGATTGATAGATAGATAGATAGATAGATAGATAGATAGATAGATAGATGATAGGTGATAGAGAGATGAATAAATGGATAGATAAAGAGAGAGAGAGAGAGAGAGAGAGGTACTTAAGTATCATTTACCTTAGATTGTAGACCCACATGACGCGTGGGCTGTTCGTACTCACAAAAACATCTGTATTCCCACGACAGGTCGTTATAGTCAATGACTATACCCCAATTAAAGACGAGTTTTCAAACGACGTGCAGTTAACAGGGACAAACACAGCACAATATTCCCTTGAGTTCCAACTTAGTATTTGCGCCCTTCTTGACCAAAGAGACGAAAAGAGGAGTACACAGGTCTGGATTCAAACTATTCAGTATCTATGAACTCTGCAATGCACGAATCATACGTGGTTTTGTTTTGTTGTTTTTTTTTTTCACCGATATTAATCACTTTCTTCTCGGTTGATGAGCGACACGTTACGTCAATGTGTTTTCAAAAGACTTTTGCAGGCAGTATGCCTTGTACGCCATTTTCATTTTCAGGTTTCGATGCGACAGTTCTGACAGTACAGGTCGAGGAATTTATGGACCGACATTTTGTAATCACCTTTGAATTGGGACATTTTTCACTGGGACGCCATTCATCCTAACTCATCAGTTCTCTCGTTATCTCATTATCAAACAGAAAAATCGCTTCAAGTTTCCATGGGATTGACCTAAGTGAGTGGCTGATAGTCCCAATTCGATTCAGCCTTTGATGCTGAAGCGAAATGCATTTTTATCTGCGTGGTAAATGTAAAGAAGATGCTGAAGATCACAATACGAAAACAAGTTGATCGCATCCTTAACACTTTCCGTTCCATAACAAAGTGTGGTTTCCTCCATTTTACAGCGAATTATCAGTATCGAGCGGAACACGATCCGTATTGAAAAAAAAAAAACATTAAAAAGAGAATCTCTGAAACTTTTTTGTTTGTTTTGGTTTGATTTGACGGAACCAGTGTGACATCACAATGGAAGGCTCATGCGTTTACATTATCACAGTTTTCACTCTGCAGTTGGTGATTGGCCTGTCGTCTAACGCGCTTATTGTCGTAATCTTCTCACGAAGACCTTCTAAGACGACCACGGACTACCTCGTCATCGCAAAAGCCGGCGTCGATTTGATAGCTTCGGTCGTGGCCCCGATGAACATGGCCGGTGCGGCAGCTCAGTCGTACGGAGGAGCTTGGGTTAGTAAGGCAGCGACAACAATCATCAGCGAGTTCCTCTGGTATTCATCGATGTCATCCTTCGTGGTCTTTGCCCTCGATCGTTACGTGGTCCATTGCAAGTCAGCTGAGGTGACATCGTCTAAGCACGGAGCCGTGATGGCGGTGCTAGCTTATCTTGTTTTTTCTTTCGTGCTTACGATGATCTCGACCCTGGATGGAACGTCCACGAAATTTTCCGCTTCTGATGTCGGTTGTCTTCATCCATTGCCGGAAGTCACAAATGTTGCCGTCTGGGTGAAAACGACACTTTTCGTGTTGTCGAGCGTAATCACTGGAGTCCTTTATGGCATTATTTACCGCAGCATTCTGGTCTGGACCCGATTTCGTCGTAGGTCTTACAGTGAAGGAATTGACAGGAATCTCATCTATCGTCGCCGTCGCACTCTCTCTGTCATTAACGAAAGGAAGAAGAATTCCGCACACAATCCGACAAACGTCACGCTGATCGAAGTTGAACCGGCGTCGTCATCGATGGCAGTAGACTTTATCGTACACGGCCACGGAGACGAAAGCGGAAGAACGCACAGAATGCCGGATGTTGAGAATCGCGCCGACGTAGAAGTAGACTGCCGCGCCAATCTTCCAGACTTCCTTCTAAATGCTTCAGACGACACCAGTACACGTGCACAGTCTTCAATTATACACGACGACGCACCACAGCCGACCCTACAGCACGGTCGCCGCTCCCAACCAAGCGCCGATCCTCCGCGGCGCCCGAAGACGAGTGGTGTACGTGGTCGCGAAAGACGATCCATTTCCGTGTCGGTCGTCCTAGACAGAGGCGTACGGTCTTCGAGCTACGCGCATTGCGGCGCGTCGGTCAGCAGTAGTCGGTGCGCAGATACGAATCCGCTGCAGAGTGCGCGTAGTCACGATCGTCCACATGACCACGATGACCAAGACGGAAAACAAACCACTACAATGCTCTTTGTCGTCAGCATCCTTCTGATCGCCTCCTCTTTTCCCACTCTTATCTTTTATCATCTCTCTCCCTCAGTCGCTCGTCGTACTTCATCCGCGATGTCTGTTGCCATGACTCTGCCTCTCTTTCATCACTTTACAAACTATTTTGTGTACATTTTGATAAATCGTCAATTCAGGAAAGAAAGCAAGGACGTTTTTAAACAGCTGAAAAGGTCTTGGAGGCAGTGAGACTACCCCCCCCCCCCATCTCAGATGTTTGCTTAGCGTCCAGCTCAGATTTGAGCGAAAGTTATGAGGACTATATAGTAAAACTTCGTTTGCAGTTTGGCTTTAGTGTACCAGAGTTGTTCCGTTGACAGCACAGGCATGTAAGATGCAACATGCATCAGTCAGTCGAACAAATGTAAATTAAATGTACCCAGATTTTCATCAACAGGGAACGAATTGTATGAGCGGAAAAAGTGAAGTCCTTACGAACTCCAAGCGCACTGGTATACCGTTTCAGACATTCACTTATATAGATCTATGGGCCGTGAAATGCATTTTGTTCATCATGTTTACGACTGCACATGATCATTATTTTTTATAATTAACACAAGTCGTGCTACGTCACATTCCACATAGACTTGTGAATGACCCGATCCCACATTTTCATCGGAAAGAAAGACAAGAGAGAGAGGGAGAGAGAGAGAGAGAGAGAGAGTAAGAGAGAAGGAAACTTAAGGTAATCACTTGGCTGGGTTGAAGATTTACAATTATATTCGATGTTATTATTTTTTTTTTGTCACCAACTGTAAAGGTTTATGAAGGCCTCGCTTAAATTAATAGCAAATGAAGGGCATATTTTAGGACTCACTTATGTACATTATATTAACTAATGAGACGTAACTTTCCGATAAAGCACAATCTGATTGTTATAATCAGTGATATTATTATGAATATAAGTACTGTAGATACATTTGTTTTCCACTGGTCTCAAAAGAACTCAAGTCCTAAAAGAATTCAAGAGAGTGCTTCGCCTGTAACCCTGTGCTTATAGATTCTTCGCACTAAGCGTCCTACAAAGATGTCCCACAATAGTATCATACGACTCAACCATTGGAATCATTACAGGAATAAACATAACAATGGAATGATTTAAATGAGAATATAAGAGCATGCTCAACTTTGTCAAGTTTTAAAGTATTATGTAAACGGGAAATATTTAACAAAATGAGAATTTGGGAAGTGAAATTTTTACTGTGTAGTTTAACATGTCGCTGATGTCATTTTCATTACATTTTTATATATAATATGTTTATGTATGATTTTCATTTAGTTATAAACTGTCAAAAAGTGCTTGTATGTGAGTGGGCGGGTATGTCTGTTGTAAAACTTCAATGTTTGTATAATATGAAGTTTGATTTGTGTCAGATTAAGATTTTGTTACTGGGCCCCCATCGATACAAGCCCTGCTTCACAGGGGTCCATGACCTTTCAATGTTTTTATATATATTATGCACATTTTGTACGCTTGCATGTTTATACGTAGGTTTTTATTGAATTGTTGAACAAAATTCAATTGAAATTGAATTGAAATTGAATGTATACATGATTGTATAGCTGCACAATGTCTTGTAAATCCATGCTAAGGAGTAAAGGCCGATCATAAGGCCTACGAGCTCGACATCATGAGCTTGACACTGATACTTCTAGGCAAAATAGGTCAACGAGCACAACACTCCGTAAATAAAGCCCCTCTATATGTAATGTCAAGTCCGTGAGCCCTTTTTAATCTAGTGTAGAGCTCTCGGACCTTGTTTACTTCGTATCTAGCTCGTAGGGCATACTTTGCCGAGTGTCAAGCTCGTGGACCGTATAGTTTGTGTCTAGTTATACGTCATGTCGAGCTCGGCCTTGTTCACTAGTGTCTTGCTCTTGGGCCGTTATAGTATGATTCGATTGTGGGATATATGACTCGTGAGTGTCGAGGTCGTGACGTGCGCCCAATAAATCTTGCCCGAAAAACAGAAAAGCCAACCATTCATGCAGGTATAATCACGCTCAGTATAAATCGCCGGGATAATACAGCTGTATTACTAAAAATGCCACATAGAGCGACAACCTAATTACATCATCATCGTACTAGATCGCCTGTCACTGAAGTTACTTTTCAATTCAATTAATGCATCTTTGCAGAAGATATTATCGTGATAATTTTCATCACACTGTATTTTAAATAATATGAAGACAGTAACCATATTGTTAAGTTTTTCATCTACTATTTTCCCTCCGTCTTCCTAATGACTACTCAAAGCTGGCACAAAAGTTCTTTTAATTAATGAAAATGAAATCAATGTTTGCAAGAAGCTATCTTTTGCACACTCAGATCACATACTGCATCTTGCTTTTGTGTTAAAACAAACTAATAGTTAAAGATGTTCCATCAATATAGAAAAGAAAGAAAAACAGTTTTCAGGCAAGAGGGGCACAGTGTCCGGGGATAGTTTTTTATGAAGTTAATCATTGTTCATATTAGTCAGCCACATTTGCAGTCTTTAATCTCAAGGATGCAGGCCACGATTTTTACTTATGAATCTCGAATGGAGAACCACCCCGCTATAGACTGGGTAACGCATCATCAATTTTAAGTTTCAACGATGTGAATGAATCATGTCACCTTGGTGTGACATTGGTTACATTTCATCACTTCGAGGGTTCCTTTATCCGAAAATATAAAAGAAAAAAAAAAACAGAAAATAAGGTGCATTATTGCGAATGTTCGTTAATTCAAAAAAAAAAAAAAAAATGACACACGGTTTGTAAACGAACTAAGGTACATCATTCCGAAGGCTAGTTAGTACGCATAAAGATTGTTTCATTTTCGGACTGACGAACCTTCAAAAAACGAACCTTGTTTCATTTTCGGATAAACGAAACTTTGGAAAAACGAACCTCATTTTGGATGAACGAGCCTTCGGAATAATAATGAACCTGCGGAATAAATCTGCAGATGTTCGGATTAACGAACATCTAGGTAGGCCTACTGTATAAAAGGAATGTGTGTGTTTTGTAATAACGCTAACTTCAGGGGCCGCGGAACGTTTTTCAGTGTGGGGGGCTGCGGGACCGGGGGGAGGGGGGTGGCAAGGTCAAGACCCCCCCCCCCCCCCCCCCCCCAGCTTAAACGGGAAGAATCTAAGGGCTGAATCTTTGGGAATTGAAATTCATGAGTGTTGTGATTTTTTTCGATTTTTTTTTTTGAAGCTCCCGCCCCCCCCCCCCCCCCCCCGCTTCCGCGGCCCCTGAACTTTACTTCATTTTCGGATTAACGAACCTTCGGAATAATGAACATCACGAGTCCCTGTATCTAGCAACATCTTGGTGCATAGCCTTGGTATTATGTGTCATTGGAATTAAATTCTGCATTTAAGGCAACGCCAGTGTGTATATAAACCCTGCTTTTGAGAATGCTAGTTAAATCATGTCGATATTGTTTACCTGGCGATGATCGTATTTAAGTCATTGTGCAGTGTTCACAGATTACTCATCAATACGTACTTTTGCAATCTTACTTCGACATATATACCACAAGACGACACTAAAATGTTTCTGTAATCAGTATACGGCTTTATTGTCCCCGAGACATATATGTATTACGACAACGGAACAATATTCAAAACCGAGGCAATGTTGGCCTTTATTGACATGTGGTTTGTATTTCAACTTGCTCGCACAGAAATATTATAGAAATCGATTTTTTTTTAAAGATCAAGATTTATAATACATGTACAGTGTATACTGATAAATCTGTGCAAAGTAAATGCCGATAAGTAATGCTTTCCACGATGGATCCACGAAATGCACACGCACGCATTGTCAAATCTATCAAATTTTAAAGTACACTGCACAGTGTATGTATCATCATGTGACCCAATTTGGGAGTCATAATACGTGTATCTGATCACAGAGGTGGTGAATACTTGCACATATTGTAATTTTTATCAGAGTCGTAACGAAAAGCCTGCCATTGTATTCCTGCCAATCTGATGTAACGACGTTGAAATGGTAACACTCCCGTGTTTTTCACGTTCTTTTGGCTACGCCATATGCATCCTGTAACGTCCGATATTCACCAAGTACGCTGGTAGAAAGTGGCTTATGTATTTCAACCCCAAACAAGCCAAATTGTGAGTACAAAGGTGAGGCCTAAATACCATTCATTAGGCAACTATTCCTAAGCATGGTTTGTTTCACTATAATGATGGATTGTGATGCATACTTTGCTAAACATGAAAGTTCCTTTCCTCTGTAACAATTCAAAACAATTAGAACTTACTGATGCTCTGACAGAAAGAGAGAGGGAGAGAAAAAAATCAGCATAGTTCTTCAAAATTATGTGTACATGCAAGACTAGTCGACAAACACATCTGTGATTTTCTTTCTTTTAATCTCAATAGATTCAAATCAGAAAGGTTAGCTTGGCAAGCTATGGATGGCTAAATGTTTGGTTTTGCAGGGATACACACACACATTATGACTTTGTGTGTGAGTGTGTGTGTGTGTGTGGGGGGGGGGTCCTAATATCAGGACTGCCGTAAATGCTCATCATACAAAGCTTACTTTGTATTAAAAATCATGATATTAGACTGACTGTTCTCAGAGGAACAAACATGTTTAGTGCCCAGCCTAATCTAGATCCATCTGATAGCATACAGAAATGTAGTAAACAAAATGTCCCATTTATCATTTTAATAAACAAGTATCATTTATGTGCCCATTAAAATGTCTTGTTTTTAATTTAATACTCCCTGGTATACCCTGATTAAGATAGTTAATACTCCTTCCAGTTAACCCTCTGATCATGATAAGCATGACCTCATAATTCCATTAACATTATAGGCAAACAATATTGTTACTGGCCAAGAGTATTCTTCATGAAATGTACAGTAAGACAGGTCAATCGCCAGTGTCATATTTGCATACCATTCTTCAACAGGTAAATGTTATTCATTAATAATCATGTAAAAACTCCATGTTCAGTCAACCTTGTGGATTGTGGATTTTCAGTTGTCCGATTAAGTGCATTTCTGCCTGCTCTTTCACAGGATTAACCACTGTAGGCAGTCACACAGTTTGAATAATGACAACGCCAACTCCAGACTACATTGCTCTGAAGAATTAATGAAGTCTCATTGAATGACCCAAGACAGATTCATCAACATTGAAGAGTATAAAAAAAAGAAGATCCTACCAAGTAAAAAAAATGTAAATGTTTTCAGCGTACAGGGATTTCATGAATCTGGCAAAATGAATTACTCCCTGAACAGATTGCTTCTGCGATCAGGATCAGGATCAGGAGGAGAAGGTCAGAAGGTGACTTGTGTACAGTCATTTTGAAATCAAGAGGTGAAACAAGTTGCTTTCTCGCCTTCCTACACCAGAACAAGGTACCTTGGTGAATTTGGGCATGAAGCCTTTTTGCCTTCTCGTCCTTAATCAAGCACCTAGATGCCTTTCAACACATTTTCATCTCACCTCTTTGTCCTGAAGAAGGCATCCAAGCGAATTTGAATGAGACACAGCAGAACCTAGGCATTACATTTTCAGCACATTATCTTCTCATACTTTTGTCCTGAACACGATGCCCATGCATGTACAGTAGTTCACCATCTTCAGATTAATTTGGTCATTTAGTTGGCTTTGAGTACAAATTTTAATCCACACAACTGGTTCCTTTCTTCATCACTGACAAACCACATAGAATTTAATGTGATGCGCAGTCATCATAATTTCAAGTAACAGATATTCCATACAGTAACAATGACAATATAAGATTCAAATGTGATTGTAATTTTTCCAACAGATAAGAACTATCCCACCTAATCTCCATAATTAGTCTCGATCAAATTAAATAACTTGACATCTCCATGCAAACGAATGATATACAGTATCAAACATGCTTTCAGGTTTTAACTGTATGCACATTCACACATAACCAAATAAGATTACCAAATTCTATAGCCTCTGTGGTTTTACAAAGCGACATTGTAACTTCCATACATAGTACAAAGATTCATAAATAATATGACTGCTAACATGTTATAATACACAATGTCAACTACACATACTTGTACTTGCATCTTAAACCGAATCACACTTCCAATCAAGGTGTGTGAGAGAAAGGAGAAAAAAAATCTGAAAATAAATACATGATTATTGCCAGTTGAGTACTGATATCTATTTAAAGTAAGCCTGCCTATCACTGTAAAAAGTCAAGACAACATGATATCACAGCCTCTTTAAGCCACATACATGTACAAAATACACAAAAGAGGAGAAAAATTGAGTCCCTTTGTCAATACATAACATGGTGAAATCAGGGATATGCAGAAATATAAATGTTTCAAAGCGATTTAACTATGCAAGATTTAATAATTTCCAAAGTCAAGTCAACCGTTTTCATCTTTTAAACTAAACAGACACTAATCTACACACTCTGGGGTGGATATATATCAATAATTAAGAACCATTCCCCTAATTTGCTTAATTAAGAGATACTACACCCCAGGACATATTCCTTACAAAAATGCTTCTCTAATTTTAGTGAATGCAGAAAAAGTTGTAAAACACATTACAGAGAGAAGTTTCAGTTTGACTAAAACAGATTGTTCTATCTATTCAACAATTATGGATTATTTTGCATTTTCCAGACTGACATTGGTGTGTGTGTGTGGGGGGGGGGGGTGGTTAAGTTTAGCTAAGTATAATTGGATTCATGCTATTCACACCTCTGTAAATGAATAGAAAAGAATGAATGAATAAATACATAGATAATAATAGAAAACTGCCTTTTAGACTTGAAACAAGACCACATTGAATCATGCGATTTATACCTCTCTAGATGAATAGAAACGAACGAATAAATAAAAACATCAAAATGGAAATATCAGCCTCAGCGTACAAAAAAAAATCACTTTCAACTCTAATAGATAAACACTTATCTATTACAAGACTATTACAAGACTATGATCTATTACCATACAAGAATTTTAGAAGACATATCTCTGTGTCAGTTTTTCTGACACAGAGCTTTGTGTTAGCTTTCTGGCTCTATGCTCTCCCAGTGACTAGGGACATTTCATGCATAACGACTACACGTACAAGGGCTCAGATAAGTGGCAGCACTGTACTTCCCTTTCAAGACAAGTTTCAATTCAGCAGTTAAAAAAGAGGCGGAAAAAAACCAACGGTTTCTAGCCAGACATAACTCCAGTACCACAGCAATACATGAATAGTTCTACAATGGAAGTTCTGGAATGGAAGACAGTATATTACGTGTATGCATAATCATTACCACAACCTTGTGTGAATATCAATTACCTGATATCTCATATTTGTCATTTCTACATATCTGGTCACTTTGGCAATAATTATTCAATTCTACTTTTATTCATCTATTCTTTTTTTTTTGTTCAACACTACAGCTGATATACTTTCAGTTTGGGATATACATGTATATATCCACAATAGTTGGCTACATTTTGTCCTATTCCAAATACATTCAATTCACATGATTCCTGTTCATAAATAAGCGAGGTCAACAGGTCAAATTCACGTCTTAGCAGATGACACCCTCAGCTGTAATCTCCAGGTTAGCTTTCCTCCTTTTCAACCTGTACAAAGAGATGCGAGCGGTGACTGAAGTGTTAATTTTTTGTTTGACACAAGTCATATTTCTTTGTGGTGGAAAAACATATCCAGTTTATCAACTATCAACTAAAGAACCATGACTGTATCAGCAACTGGATGTCACATCATCTACACAATATATATGTCATCTTTGCAACTGTTTAGAGTTTATTTTATAGTAGGATCAAAAATTATGATTCTTTTTATGTCAACACAGCTGATATGGGGTTTGGGTCATTTTTTTTTGTGGTAGAAAAACATATTCTGTTCATCTACCAACTAAAGAACTGTGACTGTATCAGCGACTGGATGTCACATCACCTACACAATATACTGTATGTGTCATCTTTGCAACTGTTTAGAGTTTATTTTACAGTAGGATCAAAAATTATGATTCTTTTTATGTCAACACAGCTGATATGGGGTTTGGGTCATTTTTTTTTTGTGGTAGAAAAACATATTCTGTTCATCTACCAACTAAAGAACTGTGACTGTATCAGCGACTGGATGTCACATCACCTACGCAATATATGTGTCATCTTTGCAACTGTTTAGAGTTTATTTTACAGTAGGATAAAAAATCATGATTCTTTTTATGTCAACACAGCTAATAATAATATATGGGGTTTGGGTATTTTCTGAAAAATTATCCTGTTGTGATTTTTTTTTTTTTTTTTGCTGTATTTTGTTTTCTCAGCATTCGATCCAGTGATGAGAAACATCTCTGAAGGATGTTTACCACTTTTCCAAAAATCACAATATTTTGCAGGGCTGAAGAATTGTGTCTCGCAACATCATGTATGAAATCTTGCAACATAATACACCTCAGATTAAAAAAAAAAAAAAAAAAAAAAAAAACGAAATGAAGAATTAACCCCACGTCACTTGAGAATACACTCCCCACTTCTACTGAGAACAAAATAATGTTTGATTTTCTTTTAATGGTCTGAATAAATTTACTGGAAAGATATAGCACATTCTCTGTCCATCAGAATTGTCCAGTTATAACATTCTGAGAAAATGTCTGAATTACAAACATATACCTTAATATACCTGCTTTAGTTATGAAAGGAATACTACTACTACTACTGATAATGATGATAATAAAAACAATAATAATAATAATGATAATAATAATAATAATAATAATAATAATAATAATAATAATAATAATAATAATAATAATGACAATTATAATACAATGTAGCAGCCATTTGTACAGCGCACAGGTCCACCTTTCAGTGCTCACAGCGCTTCAAAGTTTATCATCTTGACATCATGAAATTAGCAACTTTGCATTTTCACACCACATATCATATATATATATATATATATATATATATATATATATATATTAGAGAAAGAGTTGAATGGGGCTGGTTACATCCAATAAATCTGTACAAAATTAAAAATAAGAATACGTAAAACTTGCCTTTTTTTTTAGAAATGGTAACTTAAATCATCTCAAATGCATGTATGTTGCCAATTGTGGGACTGTAGTTAAAAATCTAGCCACTTAGACATTTTAGTTTATTCCCAAAATTCATTTAAGCAATATCATGACCAAAATATGTTCTTAACGAATGGAGACTTTCACTCTACCTTATGGCTTGTGATAAAAAAAAAACAACCAAAAATTATAAGAAAAGATAGACATAGAAATATGATAAATGGGGATTGATGGCAAAAAGACCAGCAATATAAAATTGATCTACATAGAATTGCCAAGGCTGTAAACCAAATTATGCTGCAGGACTTGTATGATAATTGCACTTCTGGGACTAATTATGAACAAAACTAAAGGGGGGGGGGGGTGAAATGTACTCATGGTGCATCAATTTTGATACTGATTTTGAAGGATTTTTTTCAATTGTTTTCTGCAGATATCCTTGGAATTTGAACATTTCTGCTGTTTGAGTGCCTCCATTTAATCTAAGCTTTAACACTACTTTCATCCTTGCAGTAACTTTTTTTTTGTTTGGTTACTGCAATGTACAATTTCATTTGTCACAATTCTTTAAAGTGCACTTAGTGCCTTTAAATATTCTGAAGAAAAAGATGAACTGACATTTTATTTCAAATAGCATTGCAAGAAAATCACAAACAATATGTTCTTAATACACATTTATGAAGGTCACAAGAGTAATGAGATTTCAGATTTTTAAAGGGGAAATATCATAATTTCATAAAATTGATTGTGTCATTTTCATTTATGCTCAGATCTTAGAATGCAAGAGCCCTCTTCTGGTTCTAAGCTTATGATATATTCCCAGTTTTAATGAATATATAATTTCTGAGATGATTAATTTTGACATTAGTGGTTGCAAGTACAGACAAGAACACACAAAACAACATATTTGCAAAAAGTGTAAAAGCAAAAATCAGGGTTGATTAAAATCCTTTCTCCCCCCCAAGCATGTTACATTACATGTAGATACAGAATGTACACTGCATTAAATCATCGTTATCATCGACAATGACACAAGATCAAGATACATTTGTATGAACAGAATGTTAATGCGAACAACAGTAAGTTTCAAGGGACATCACTGAAAGAACAAATAAAAGTGAGTAGCAACACTAAGCTCTAGTTATGCTGAGTAATTGTAACTGCAAAAACAATTACACAAGGACAATTGTACAATGCTTTTAAATCACATGAGAAATCACAAAACGTGCAAACGAAACATACGATAAATAGGAAAACACAGATGCGCAATACACCACACATGTACACTTACTGTTCAGAGCTGGATAAGTTATCAGAGCTTTTCTTTCAAGTAAGTTTGTGGATATATATACAGACTTCCTAAAATGATCAAGGGGAGATTGTTCAGTAGCTTTGATGCAGTAACTGTGAAGGTCCTACAACTGTAGTTGTCACTAGCTAGATTTTGAGTTACTGGGTAGCTGAAATGAAGCATATGATTTGAGGATCTGAGATTTCTGCCAGGGGTAAAAGCATTCATCAGTTATGTACCTTTAGGCATGGCTATCCACAGATTTATATTCATGTAGAAGCAGTTTAAAAATTATACGCTGTTTAAAAAGTAAAGCTATAGTGAAGGGGATGGAGTAGAGGCTGCGGAGGATGACCGCTCCTCACTTCAAACACAAAAGACGTGCTGCCTAATTCTGCAGGCGATGCAGATGGTTTATTAGGAGACTTAATACCCCTTGAGGAGGAGCTGATTTTGCTACAACACGCATTTCCCATAGGCAGTTGCCCGAGTATACTCGGGACTCGTCTTCATCAGGTTAAGAATAGAGGAAAGAAGTCTGCTACGATAATCCAGTCTGAAGAGAACAAACACACAAACAAACAGAAACAAAACAAACACACACATGCATAAATGCAAACACGCATTAAAAACAAAGAAGAAACCAAAAAGAATGAAGCAAACACGTACATCTAGCATACCAGTCGGTCAGAGGTAAAGGGCTTTCTACTGCTGGTGGTTGGAGTATGCATGCAGGAACAGAGGAAGATTATTGGAGGCAAAAAAAAAAAAAACAAAGTTGGAAAAGAAGATGGTTAGCATGCATAAATTCACAAATATGCATTTTTATATGCCCGATGAAATTATCATGAATAATAATTAAACACAAAAAATGCAAGCTGATGACATAATTAAAGCAGAGCATAGATATTTCAGAGCAAATCTGAAGGAAAGCAATGGAAAAGGGATGCTGGAAAGTGATGCGCTTTATTAGACAAAAGAATATTGTGGTGAATGTTTTGACTGTAGATTCATGGATGTTGCTAAAAAATAAAAACAAAACAATATAAAACAATGAATAATTTTCAGCAGTCTGCTGCCCTCATAAAAGATCAGTTGTTATCTATTTAAAGCCATTTAGACTCTTGTCCACTATGAAAAGGTTATCAAATACAGAGCATCTTAAGCAATCAGGAGCAATGCTTAGAGTTCAGGCAGGCCATCATCACTCCAAAAAAAAAATGTGAAAAACGAGGAAATTCCACTCTAAAGCAGGATGATTTCTCTGCAAAGAATGTTATTTTGCAATTGTTACATTAAGCAGCTTTAGTGTGAGAGAAATTCTCTATTGAACGTGTCCTCCATTATGCGATATCAGAGGGACGTTGGGTGGATGTGTGTGCCAAGATATGCAATGTACCACTATCCCTTGTAGTTTCTTCAGATGCATACAAGGGCCAAAAAGTAACTGGATGATACCATTGTTGTCACACATGCTTCGTATGCTAAATTAACTGACAAATAAGTAAATAGATGAATAAATACAAATGAAAATGTGCATACACTGTAATTATATGTGACCGTGCACCTCAAAACGAACATAAAGTCGCACACACTGATTTTGGGTGAGGACTGAAAGTAAGTGAAATGGGTCAACCTAGCCGAACTTGACTTTTTCATATTTTCTGAAAGAGCGGGTCTTCTTTTACATTATGCTAAAATTTGGTATCATAAAACGGGCGGGAAAGTGTGTTTTTTTTAGCAGTTTATCTCGAACATTTTTGGTAGAATATAGTGTGATTACGTGTGTCTTCAGAATCCCTTTTTCATTTCTGAAAAGCCTTGTCCACACTCTTCAATTTCAACTCTAATAACTTTTGAAAAGATAGTGCTACTGCTTTGAAAGTTGGCATTAATTATGGAGAGAATGTGTTAATGAGGCATGCCTAATTTCAGTTCAATCTGATAATCCCTTCATTGTTGTTACTCTGCTGGTTTACTTCCTGTTTTTTGTCCCATTCATCGCACAGCCAGCATGGTTTGGTAAAGATTAAGCGCTTGAATAGACACTGTACTCCAGAGCCTCTTTTCTCAGTTCACACTTTTCCTGAGTTTGTGCTTTCTTTCCAATATTTAGATAGGTTAGGAGAGTCCAATTGATTTGAGTTATACATCATTTTAAAGCTTAAAGTCTGCTCTTTCAGAATATGGTCTTATCTAAAAATTCATGTCTGGCGACTTTTTGTTTGTTTTGAGGTGCAGGGTCACATATAGTCATCTTCATGGCTTGACACCTTTTTGATTTCAGTGTCATTTCATTTTTCTTTTTAAATCAACAATACCTACATCAGAGATTAAAATGCAAAAAGGATGGCATTTATATATCATTCTTGACAACAGGGAATGTTCAATGTCTGCACTGAGAACAATGAAACTCAATGCGGACAAGGCAAGTTCATCATATACCCATACACTGTAGGACTCACACCTGTCCATAGAATGGACTAGCCTGAGTCTCATTACTTTGTTAGACAAAGGATAAATAATATCAGATTGGAGAAGGGGTGGGGGCCAGGGGGAATAGAGAAAACCCATACCATCTAGGTAAAATTTCATTAGCTATAATGGTTAGTTTTACAAGGTGAATTTCTAGGTTCAAAATATACCTCTTTTGGTGGCTGGTCATGCTTTCTTTTACACTCACAGGAAACTGTATTCATTTTGTCATAGGTTCAGAAAACAAATGATTTTTGAGTGGCGAAACAGAAAAAAAAAAACATTTCAAGACTAAAGTGAAGCAAGTTTGTTCACTGGTACACTTGCATATGAAAAACATAAATTTGTTAAAGATATTGAATCATTCATGCATTTCACATTTTTTGATTTATCTGTTTCTAACAAGTGCATCAATTAAAAGTTACAGTTACGTGTATGGGACCAATAGAAAGATTGATGGTATGCTTAATGGTTTGCTTTGCTGGATATATGGCATGTTAAGCTGGATAAAAGCGGCTGATTTTGCTGGATATTGAATAGCTTGTTTAACTGAATAAATCGCTTGTCTGGTTGGATATATGGCATGTTTCAATAGCTGGATGTATGGCTCGACTACGCAAACCAGCTTGATAAATGGCTGGTTTTGCTCGGTTTCATATGGCTTGTTTTGCTGGATATATGACATATTTAGCTGGATGTATGGCATATATTGCTCAATGTATAGTTTGTTTACAAATGTAAATTAGCTCAAGCTGGATTAACCTGTTTGAAGACGGTCTGATTTTGCTACAACACGCATTTTCCATGCATAGACACCTGCCCGAGTATACTCGGGACTCGTCCTCAATGGGTTAATGGCTTGCTTTGCTGGTTATATGGCATGATATAGCTCGATAAGTGGCTGATTTTGCTGGAATTGTATAGCTTGTTTGACTGAATAAATAGCTTGTCTGGCTGTATATATGGCATGTTTAGGTGGATATATGGCTTGAATAATTAGTAAATCAACTTGAATAATGGCTGCATGGTATTGCTGGGTTTCATATGGCTTGTTTAGCTGGATAAATAGCTTGCCTTGCTGGATATATGGCATATTTAGCTGGATGTATGGTTTGTTTACAAGTGTAAATTAGCTCAAGCTGGTATTGCTGGATTCCATATGGCTTGTTTAGCTGGATGATTGGCTTGTTTCCCTGGATATATGACATGTCTAGCTGGATGTTGGACATGTTTAGCTGGATGTATGGCTTGTTTTTGCTGGATGTAGGGCTGGTTTGCTGGATATATGGCTTGATTTGGATTGACAGCTTACTTGGCTGGTCTTTGCCTCCTCGGTCATCTGGACAGATTGCTGAAGCACAATTTATATATGGAGTACATTTTTTTAGGCAATGATGCCATGGGTGCATGTCATGAGACCGACACCCATGAGTCATACAGCCCACAAGTCAAACAGCTCACAAGTCATACAGTCCATGAGTCATACAGCCCATGAGTTTGACAATAAGCTAACGAGGCCCACGAGACCGACAGATAAAGCCCCATGTTGTACAGTGTATCTGTCTAACTCGCAGGCTGTTTTTACCTAATGTCGAACTCATGGGCTGTATGACTCGTAAGCTGTATGACTCATAGACCTGTTTTCAATGTTGAACTCGTGGGCTGTATGACTCGTGTGTGTTGGTCTAGTGGGATGACCCCGATGCCACACACTATAATCTGAACTAGATCTAAGAAAAAACAAACAGACAAACATGAATATAGGAGAGCTGTTGTACTTTTTTTGTGTGTAGATTTATCTTTAAATTCCACGGCAATCTTACCCATCATGCTTCAAATTCTAACTGGTCTGAAATAGGAACAGTGTGACCAGTAAGAAATTAATTAGTTTCCTGGATAAAAATCTGCATATTTTCACTTAATGTAGGTAAAAAATAATCAATATTGTAATATTTGTTTGCATAATATATATGAAACATGATTGTTGAGAGCAGCATCACAGATTCACATTGGCCTAACAATCATTTGCCTTTGTCAGAAATGACCTTTTGAACAAAACAAAATAAAAACAAATTTAAACAAATCCAAATGATCTGAATTATGCAATGTACAATGTGCTTTTAGGAGGGCTGTGGCTAATTATTATTTTGCCACTAATGTTTGTGTGCGTGTGTGTGTGTGTGTGTGTGTTATTGGAAATACTCTCAATTTATGGCACGCATCTTCCATCGGCTACAACAATTGTGCTTTTCAATATAGAACTGAAAATACGGCAATTTCAGCTTTAGGCTACATAAATTCATGTATCAAAGCTTGCAACAACTCTTCTGTGCACCCTTCTAAACTCTAAATGGAGTGTCTCACTGAGTGGCTAATGTTTGCAACGTAACAAATTTTAGTTTTCGTCAGGGTCTGTACTAAACCAGTAGGGTTGCAATCAAATTTTTTAACAGTTATAGTCAAAGTCTTTAACAGTTTTCATGATTGAAAATAGTTGTTTTTCTTGTCGCAAAGACATTTTGAACATGTTCAGAATTTCTTTGAGACAAGAAAAACTGTTTGTGATTTCATTGTAACTGTTTACAAACTCTGACACAACCTAAGATTTGCTAAAATTTGCTATGTTGGAAAAAAACACTGAGAGAGATTAAGAGAGAATAAAGAAAAAAAAGGGGGCTATCAATGGATAATTCATGCAAAGTGTTGAGTGATTGAATATCAGCGTAAGGCCAGAGTGCTTCATACTCTTTTCCTACATTGTACTTTGTCTTGTTCTTCAAATGAACAGATGGGTTAGATACAATGTGACTGGATTTATTTGTTGTTACTGTATGAGAATGTATAACACTTGTGCCAGTAAATTGATTTGTTGTTGCTGTAAAGAAAAAAAACACACACATGTAAGCATACACTCAGGTTATGATATCATGACAGAGTATTTATTATGAAAACATGATTTCTGTCATGAAAATCCGTGCAAGAATTACTGATAGTGCAATACCATGCATTGAGACATGCGATTTCATGCAATTACTTCCACAGGGTATATTGGATATACCTTAACCTCCCGCACCTTAGGCTTGTCTTGAGACTTTGCCTACAAGCACAGACAAAATGGCAATTACAATGATAAGCAAAGAGAACACAACCTTCTGTAGATTATTGTATTGGTGGAAATGAATGTTTGTGCAACTGGCTTTGTGCTTCCAAATCTAGTTACATAAAGTTCTGCTGTCAAAACTTTCTTTTACAGTATAGAGACAGTAAGATCCAAATGGATAAAATGAATTCAGTGGTTTTGCATGTTTTTTTTTGTTTGTTTTTTTGTTTTCTGCTTGTGGCTCTCAACACAAAGTATGCAGAAGCCACTTTAAAATTATGTGGAGCATTTATCCAGAGAATAACATGAGTTTAAATTCAAATATCACAAAGTATGATATGCACAAAAACTTCCACACTAGGAGATATTTCCCATTTGAAATCACCAAGCCCAAAACCCACATAGAGTCCCAGATTAGGATTCTCTGTAATGTACCAAAATATGTCATTTGGGTTGACAAACTTCCAATATTTTAAAGTCTAACTGATACCTGGGAGAATTTTTTTTTCTACCTATTCCACCTACAATTCCTTTCAGCTATTTCACTATTAACATTTGGCTGTTTACTAAAAAACAAGACTAAAATCGGGATAATAGAAGTTTTTCCTTTACTGTATTTTGGGGACAGGTGCTGTTCCACTTGGAAATTGATAATTTGTGCACAGCAAGCCTGAGTGACCCTGTTCTTTATTTTAAAAGAAAAAAAAAATCCTCTTTTCTTCCTTATCTATAAAACTGTACCTCCTACCTCTCTATTTTTGAATGGGTTAGGAAGGTATGATTTTAACAGGTTATATTATCATTTTAAAGCTTAGAGCTCTCTTTAACGATGACGAAAAGTGAAAAATCTTTTTTGGCCTACATTTTGTGGGTTTTGAGCTGGGCAGTCACATTTGTGATACACATAGTTGTTGGTATTCAGCAAATATGATTCAGGAGAGATGCAGATGGGTATTCATGCATAGATCCATATATCTCCCATATCACAGATGATCCAAATGATAAAATGGAAATGTATATGCCCCTATATTCACCCAAAACAAATGTTGGCACACACTGGAATTGACACAAATGACCCAAAATAAAATGACATAGTTTTTATATAAAAACATGGTGTTGGCTAAGTGAGTAGAGCGGCTGCCCTCACAATCGGGAGGTCGTGGGTTCAAACCCCGGCCGCGTCATACCAAAAGACTTTAAAAAAAAGATGGGAGTTGCTGCTACCTTGTTTGCCGTTCAACAGTTGAAAAGGTTAGAGCAACGTCGATCTGGCGCTGCTCAGTGGCTGCCGGGCCCACGATCAATTGGGCAAAAAGAATTTTCATTCTTGGACAATAAAATTTGGAGTTTATATCCAAAACAATTATTATTATCCTTGACATCACTAACATAAAATACTGCAAACCTTTAAAAAAACAAACTCTGGGATTCTTATAATGGGCGGAGTGGCACATTGAAAGTACATCATTTCTTTCAGCAAATTAGGGGATGTTATCTTTACCAATTAAATCAATAGTTGACAATTATTGATATTATTCCTGCTAGCGATGCACGCTTCACAATAAGGAAAAAGGATTATGATAACTTTACACCACACATGCATGTCTTAAGCTGCAACTGAGAGTAATCGATTACCAAACACTTTTTCTACCTGCCTATTGAAAGCCAACCCACACTCTCCCTTTGCTAAAGACATGCGAGAAACAGCGATGGAAGAAACTAGATTCCAAAGTGCTGAATCGCAACAGAATCCTTGGGATTAAGTAGCGATTATACGTTAAAAAATCAGTGTTGCTCATGATGAAGGGCAATTCACGCAGACACAAATTCCAAAATCCGCCCGAGGCACACTGATGTCCTAAACTTTGGGATATTATCCTCAAGTATTACAAACAAAGTTGAGGCATATGGTACATCAAGTTTGTATTTCCTCAGAGTTTAAGTTTAAGCATAATGTCAGTTTAAATCTGGTCCAAGTTCCAAGCTGAGATTGCATGGCATAAAGAGTCACAATCATCCTCTGAAAGGCAATCATCATGAGCAACACTGTCAAAAAAAAGGATAAAAACTTTGACACAAAGGCCCGAATTCACAAAGGTGGTACAAATGAAACCATGGTTTAAACCACGGACAAAACCATGGAGCGCCAAGTGTCGCATGTAATATTTCGCTACGAAATCAGTCATTTTGTTGATGAAATGATTATTTTGTAACTAAATGAATATTTCGTCCACGAAATGACAATTTCGTTAACGAAACGGTCATTTTGTCGACGAAATGACCAATTTTGTAATGAAATATTCCATGTGACACTTGGCGCTCCATGGTTTTTGTCCATGGTTTAAACCATAGTTTCATTTGTACCACCTCCGTGAATTCGGGCCAAACAGACAAACACACACACACAAACAAACAAAAAAACACCTAAAGCATAATAACCAACTTTGAGTGAAAAAAAACGCAAAAAAACCCCCCCCAAAACCCATCACCACTGTTAAAGGGGAGTGGGAGCACATTTCACCGTCATACCTGGAATTCCTGCAACGCTTGTTTGCCCATGTAGGCCTCCCGCTTTATCTTCACCTCCAGCGCTTCTGGGATGTCGGGCACGACGAAGTCGATGAACCGCGAGACCCCAAATACAAAATGCTGATGGGACAAAGTATGACAAAGAAAAAGATCAGAGAAAGACAAATACTACATTGTACACTGACCATGAATCAAACAACAGTACATCAGCTGAAAAAATCTCTAACATTTACAGTAACAGAAGAGAAAGTAACATTTGCGTTAAAATATATGTGACCCGCTACAACAAAAGGATCCTAAAGTCGCTGACGGGTGAGCCGAGCATGGCCCAGAAAAATGCTATTTTCAGGCCTTTTCTTTGATCATTTAGCTTCAAAATTTCGGCACATGATAGAAGATACATTAGACTACAAAATTATGCAAAACAGAAATCCGAACGTTTTGACAGATTTTGGTGATCTGACTTCAAACTCGATTTTCTCGGCTCACCCGTCAGCGACTTTAGGATCCTTTTGTTGTAGCGGGTCACATATTGTCAGGTTGTTGCATACTGTGTTTGTTTTGGGCTAACGACTGACATTCGAAATGGGGAACACACTGTGTCTATTCAAAATCATTATTGTTTGCTGGTATCTTTATCATCTCAGAAGTGGAAATATTTAGTTCTGACAAGACAGACACTATTATGATGCATGAGGTTAATTTTCTTTCTTTCTTTTTTTTTCTTCATATCTTAGGTACATGACTGAACAGCTATGAGTGATAACAACCTTATGCAAAGAATGGTTTATAAATCATTGACAAACCCCTCCCCCCTCAACAAACAAAACCAAGAGACCCGCGGGTCTAGCGCTCACCTGAGTATCGCAAGTTCACCTTTCACGCAGTCACTAATCTAAATTATTCACAGCTCTACTAAAATTTGACCAGGCATTCTCAAGTAGAAGATGAAAATGTACAATAAGGGCCCAAATTTTTTAAGATTCCTTAATTTGCCGGGATTGGGGCCCCCTGGGGCCCTCTGGTTGGGGCATGGTGCCCATTTTGATAAATTGAGATCCTGACCCCCTAGGGATGCTACCTGCCAAGTTTGACGAAAAATCCATGAGGTTTTCAGGAAGAAGATGAAAATGTACAATTCAGGCCCCCATTTGGACCTTCCCAACCCCCCCTGCCCCCAAGAGGGGCACCCCTGGATCTGCTATGAACAAACTTGAAACTACAGTCATTAATGTACTCACTAATAGTATTATCTTAGCTCTATAACTTCTGATTCTAGAGAAGATTTTTAAAGATTCCTTCATTTTGGGGGGTTTGGGCCCCCTGGGGGCCCCCTGGATGGGGCATGGTGCCCATTTTAACAAATTGAGATCCTAACCCCCTAGTGATGCTACCTGCCAAGTTTGGTGAAAATGGGTCATGGGGTTCTCAAGAAGAAGATGAAAATGTACAATTTAGGCCCCATTAGGACCCCTCCCCACCCCCCTCCCTGGGTCCCAAGGAGGGCACCCCTGATTCTGCCATGAACAAAATTAAAACTACAGTCATCAATGTACTAACTCATAGTATTAACTTAGCTCTATCACTTCTGGTTCTAGAGAAGAAGATTTATACAGATTCCTTAATTTTTTGGGGGGGGTTTGGGCCCCCCTGGGGGCTCCCTGGGTGGGGCATGGTGCCCATTTTAACAAATTGAGTTCCTAACCCCCTAGAGATGCTACCTGCCAAGTTTGATGAAAATCGGTCTTGGGGTTTTCAAGAAGAAGATGAAAATGTAAAAAGTTTACACACGACGCACAACGCACGACGGACAACGCACGACGGACGCTGGACAAAGGGCGATCACAATAGCTCACTTGAGCCTTTGGCTCAGGTGAGCTAAAAAAAAGGGTTAAGAATTTCCGCGAGTCAGGTCAGTCGTCAAGGCTTACAGTGAGGAAGGGAAAAGAGTGGAATATTGTTGAGCTGCTACGGGCATCTCCTCACCTCAAAGAGGATGACGAAGCCGAGCTTGACGCACAGGAGCTGCCAGTAGAAGATGGTGGTGTTACCCTCATCGTCCCGATAATCGGTATATCTGGAGGATGATGAGCACGACCATGCAAAAAGAGATTTGCAATCACTCTGACTTCCTTTATATGAAATTGGAATGATTTTGGCATTGCCTCTGTGGCAGAATATCACTGCAAGAGGTAGCATATATGACAACAGTCCTAGCAACTGATTTGATATTAGAGTGCTCTTTCTCTCTTTTGCTCTGTTTTGACTACTTTTCATATATTTCTCTCTCACTCTTTATATTATAATTTAACCCTATTCTAACTGGGGGGGGGTCAAATTGACCCCCCCCTCGACGTTTCGCGCCATGATTCCGCAGCGCGCAAAGATTTTGCCACGTCGTTTCATGACTTTTTTCATTGAAGTCTCTCGCATATTTTGAGACCAAATTTGCGACGTCCGGGTACACCGTTCTGAAATTATGCATGTTTTGCATATGCATGTCAACCCAAAAACCGCTCAAATTCATGATTTCGTGTGCAAATCCAATGCAAACTGTGTTTTTTTGTTTAATTGATATAAATTAGATTATTTCAACTTTTAACCATTGAAATGAATCAATTCTAATGTAGATAAGTTTGAAAAAGTGCCTCCAACAAATTTTGGCAAAAAAACAGTAGAAAACAAAAGATCGAAAAAACAATAAAATACATAAGAAATTAACAAAACAATAAAAAACAAAAGAAAATGATTTTGATTGCGCTATTTTTTTACAAGAAAATTGTTTGATGTGTCTTGAGGAACTCTGACACAAAAATTTAATATTCCTTCAGTCTTTTTGATGGAGTTATAGGTGAAAATATGATTTCATGCGTTAATTTGCATAATTAATTTATTAAAAAATATGAAATCAACATTTTTCTATTGTATGACCATGCAATCTTGTAGTTGACATCCGGCTCTATGTTCAGGCAAAATTTTGCGGCGATTGCGCGATCGGCGGCCGAGATCTGAAGGGGGGGTCAAATTGACCCCCCCCCAGTAAAAACTTGGTCTCAAATAGCCCAGTTAGAATAGGGTTAACACAAAGTTATGAGCATGAACATACAAGCATGTGGTAGGGGCTAACTAGTTGATGCTATCAAAGATTTATTGTGACAAGGAAACTGTAATTTCTCTCTGCAATGTCAGTGCAAGATGCACAGAGAAATGAGATGGGTTCAAGGCCTTACTAAAACTCTAAACCAACAGCATGCGATCAGGCAACCTGTATGAAAATCGGTACAACAAAAGAACATATCAAAAACAATTCAGCCATGCTTCAGAAGTCAAGTTTTGCTTCAGGGTGAGGGTGTGGCCACTCTAAAAAGTTCTCACAACAAGGTGATTACATTACCTCTAAGGACTTCATTGACCTAGCTGTTATCTGAAATCTAATCTGTAGAGAATGTACGTATACACACCTACATTACCCCCCCCCCATGTCTTTTTGTAGACCATCCCTGTCCAAAATGAATTATCATTCCCGTGAAATAGGAGCAAATGAGAGGTCAAAGTTTGCACTTCACATGAAAAGACTCAATTTCTCAGTTCTTTGTAATATATTTTCACCTTATTTGCATAAGGTGCCATGGAAAAGAAGCGTTTTGTTATTGTTTTTGTTTTTGTTTTTACCTGCACGGTGCCTCTGATGCATTCTTGGGTGCGTAGGCAAGGGTGAAGTTCACATAGCCATCGAGACTGAAGTTATATTGGTACTGATACAGCAGCTTGGGAAGAAATTCTGATGTAAACGCTATGAGGAATGCCTGCATGGAGAAAGGAAGAGAAAATCTGAGATTTATTTGTGTCTTTCATATTGACAGAGTGCTTTATCTAATAGGATAAATGTGAATAAATTTCATAAAAATGGTCTGTTGTAGGCCTATAGAAGATGGGAAATCATGTAACACATCGCATATATCACAATCAGGGCAAAGTTCATTACAGACAACGGATTTCATCATCACATATAGAGCAGATCTGAAATGTCTGAAAGATACATGGATATACTTCTGCTTCTTCAATATTCTGTGATTCCATGACTACTTTACCTCTCATATATTTTGTACACAGTGGTAACAGTTGTGTAGTGTCTAAGTGAGCCTGTCACTCATTAATTATTGTAAAAAAAAAGAAGGTAGATGACAGTTTATACTAAGGGGTCTGTTTTCCAACTTCAGAAAGATTTGAAGGTCGACTTTACATTTTGGAGAAAATTAAGATTCCATTGCAAGAAATATGAAATTGTGGCTTGTAATATACATGGTTCCCAACAGACATGTTATCTTATTCATTTCTTTAATCTGTACACCCATGCATATACCTGTTTTATATTTGGATGTACACACTGTATGTTCTATTGTCTTGTAAACAGAAAGAAATGACTGTATTTCACTTGAAATATACCATGCAGAAAATTCATAATAAATTCATTTGAAATTTGAAAATTTGACATTTGAAAAGAACAGTGGTGTATAGGCCAATCATGTTTTGAAAAGGCAGGGGCACAAGCCTACTGGGTCCCACTCACATTACTAATGACCGCAATCTGTGCTGTGATGTCCAAGATGTCAAACCAAACACCAATGTCCTGGGCTCGCTCGGCCACAGGTCGCCGCAACTCGCAGACAAACTTCTGGGCGTCCAGCCGAATTTCCAGCCAGTTGTTGAGGATTGCAAAGAGTGGGGCGAGTGGGAAGGCGGCCACAAAGATTGTGATGAACCCAAACTGAATGACTGGGAGACACAAAAGTAGAGGCAGTTACAAGATAGGTAACCCCTTGAGTATGGGAGCATGGTAAGCCCTGCAGAAAGTCTATGGAGTTTTGAGGATCTACCACAGAACAGGCTAAGTTGCAGGGGTGCACTTGTTTTTAAGCAGAATAGGTCGAGCAAGACAAAATTCTGAAGTTAAAATTTGCTGGAAGTGTATTTTTTTCCCTTAAACACTAAATTGAGTCCCTAATGTATATTTTTGTCTCGCTTTTTTATCACAGATTCAATGTTTTATGCAACATTGATGATAAACAATTTCTTTGCCTCTGTGAACTCTGAGCATACGGTATGTGTACTGGGGGGGGGGGGGGGGGTCATGCATGTATCGTGATGTAAGAGAGTGATAAGCGCTGTGTTTTTGAACTTCACTTTTTGCAAGCTTCAGTGTCCATACATGCAGATCTACTGTATGTCATAGAACTGAAGCAATGTGCATTTCAACTGCGAACTGTGTTGTTGGCACGGATATGGTACGTTGCATCAACAGCCAATCTGAATAACTATTATGTGTAATCAGTGTTTTTTCTCTTTTTTTTTTTTCATGAGGGTTAATTGCTATGAAGTGGAGACTGACTGTTTATTTATTTGTTTGCTTGTTTATATTCATTTCTATTTACATTTCAATCTCTACTGAAAACTGCATCTTTATAGCTATTTCAGCATAGCATGCACTGAGAATGTTTAACACACACACCAGCTCACACACAATTTTTCTAGTTAAAATCAGTAAACAAGTTTTGGAATCTCATGTTTGTGATCCAAAACAGAAACACATCCAATTTAAGATGAAAATCTCAGTCATCGGAGTCCCACTCACTCATTTCCAAGTACTCCTCAAACAGGCCTTCGTTGGGGACAAGCTCGTAGTCCTCCTCCCAGCGACTGCTTTCCTCCTCTGTCCCCGAGAATGAGCCTTTCACCTTCCACCGGATGTACATCTGTTTCAGCTTCCTGCAAAGGCAAGGACAGGAGGATGGGTAAAGACGTACAAGTATATATTCTACATCATAGAACGTACCCTGTATGTGTGCCACAGTGTAAACTCCATTTGTGTGCCACATTACCATGAGATTGCTATGCATGCTGATCGCGAGCCCTTTTGGAAAACATTCTATAGAAAGCCATGTATAAACTTTATGTAGAAATGTGTATGCTAGACATGCAATATGCATGAGCAAATCAGTTGCAGAGAACATTTCAAGCTTACTTACTGTAAATCTCCTGACAAATCATTTTCTTTTCTTTTCTTTTTTTCTAACGAGAACATATTCTTCAGGTATCTCATTCTTGGTATAAAGAGAAATAAGTTTAAATGCATATCTTCCTCAGTGGATAAGGTATGTCTGTGCCAAAATATTTGAGAATGATGAAAATTAGTGAAATTTTGTGAACAAAACAACTGGACAGCTGCTCAATCAACAGATACACTGTACTTCACACAGAGTTGCAAATTTGTCTTACTCTGTACACTTTATCAAATCATAACTTTTCTGTGTGTCTGATTCCCCTCCCCCAACAAAGTAGCAATATTCATGAATCTACTTCTCTGATCTTCATGTTAATTCATACAAAGCACCATAATATCAGGACAGATTTTTCTTCTGATGTGCTTGAGTCAACTCCTCCACATCATGCTGAACTTCCAATTAATGTTCTATGCGGGGGACCAAGTGTTTTTGCCTCTTACTAGAGGGGACAGCATGATTTCACACAACATTGCTCAGCTAGACTCCATGATGGGAATCAAACCTGAGTCACTTGATCGCAATTAACCCGTTGAGGACGGACTGACTTTGCTACAACACGCATTTCCCATAGACACCTGCCCGAGTATACTCGGGACTCGTCCTCAACGGGTTAAGGCAGATGCGCTCCTGACTGAGCCATGCACATATCACCACCCCATGTCTCCCCTATTGGCCTTGTCTAATACAAACACCTTGACAACTACATGTATGTCTGGGGCCCTATTTTATGAAGAGTTGAAATTGTTGATTTCAACTTAAGTCTATGGCAGCCTGTGTGTAAGGAAATTTAAAATTGATTTTATCTTTTAATAAAACAGGGCCCTGGACTTAAATGCAGCACCCAAGACATGCAGTTGCCATGGCAACTTACGGGATGGCGACCTCCTGGACGTTGTTGATCATCTGCTTGCCGACCATGATGATGAAGAGCTGCTGAGCCAGCTCCACCAGACATCCTCCGCTCCCACACGCCTCGTCTCGCAGACCAAAGAAGGTGTTATAGTTGCCGGGGTAACCCAAAAATCTGCAATGCAGGGGAAACCAATTTGCATGGTCACATTTCCAAGAGCATCACCTTATACATATATAGCTACCAACATGTCTGTGTACAATTTACTAATTTAACCATGATTCTAAACAAAACAAAAATTACAGATGTTTTGCATATAAGCACACAGCACTGTATAGTATATTCATTAAAAAAATACAAACATGCAGAATTGTCTTTTGTCTGATGTCGAACATGGGTTAAATTTCTTATATTCCATTACTCTATCTAGGTATAAAGTTGAAAGCCCACTACCCGTACGCTATTTGTGCCGCTTGATGGTGTTAAGTTTGAATGGATATGCATCAATGTCAGTTCAATGCAAGTCATTTCATGTCATAGAGAGGAAGATCTGAGAGTGCCCGCTATGCGATTCTGCTTGCGAACAAACAGCCTAATTGCCAAAATTTTGTACACGTTGAAAACTCGAAACAGCCAAGCACCCCTGCGGATGCCAGTTACATGCAGTGAGCAGGTGTGACCATTGGGTGCCCACTGTACGACTTTTCCACAGATCACAGGGAAACTTTTCACTCTGGCAAGATCTCTCTAAACACTGCAATTGCAGCGGGCACTGGCTTTTATCCCCTGCATGCCTCATAAATTACCTGTCCATAGGTTTGTGTGTGTGTATTACAACTGTATTGTGTGCATATTTGACTCATTGGCATATATAGGAAGGGTAAAGAGGCATCTTGATCATGATGTGGCATTTGGACTATTCAAGAGAATTGGTGATGCAGCTTAAAGGACAAGTTCACCTTCATAGACATGTGGGTTGAGCAAATGTAGCAATATCAGCAGAACACGTACATCAGTGAGAGTTTGAGGAAAATCTGACAATCTGTTCAAAGGTTATGAATTTTTGAAGTTTCTGCTCACTCAAAGCTGGACAAGAAGACTACTATCGCTTGTGATGTGTACAACGATATAAAGAAAGAATAAAGAAAATTCAACATATTTTCACTTTTCTCGCATAACAAAAGAACACTTGACTTTTCTCTTTCGGAAGGCAGGGGGAATAATTATTACCTTTAACATATGTCAGTAAGAAGTCAAAGAAATGTGCACTTTAATTATTCAAAAAGTGAAGTTTTGTATAATTGTCTTTATTTGTTTTTTCTTAATATCGTTGTACGCATATGACATCATACACCGTAGTAGTTTTCTCATCCAGCAGTGACTGCACAGATTAATTAAAAGTTCATAACTTTTGAGCGGATTGTCTGATTTTCCCCAAATTTTTACTAATGTGTTCTGATAATACTGCTGCATTCACTTAATCCACATGTATACGAAGGTGAACTTGTCCTTTAAAGCTAGCTCTATTCCAAGAGACCCAGCTTGGACCTACTTTCCCTTGAAGAAGGCAATGTAGAAGATGGAAGAGAAGAAGTTCATGAACTGGAAGATGAAAACTTTGAAGGTCAGGTTGTCCTCGTACTCAGTCTGCGTCCTGTGCATTTCTGTTTAGAAAAAATTGTCAAAAAACAAAAAAAAAATTACTGTATCTATGTCACAATCATGTTAAAGTGCAAGACATTATCAGGAAGGAAAGGTTTATATGAGAGACAAATGATGTAATCAAAGACTCAAAAGTGTTTTAAGAGTTTCTTTAGACCCACCAGAATTGGAAACACCTAACTACTAACACTGGTGGCTGTCTTTATTTTTAGGAGACACCAAGACGGCATGTACGATGAAATAATGATAAATAATTAATCCACAAAAGTTTTCATTCTACTGCACACAACTTATCCCCAAACAGCAGCATGTGAATAATAATAGTGAATATATAATATACTGAGAGTATACTAATAACAATGCTGCTGCTGCTGCTGATAATGATATTGCTATATCTACTACTACTACTACGTACTACCTACTACTACTACTCTTACTACTACTACTACTACTACTACTACTACTACTACTACTACTACTACTACTACTACTACTACTACGTACTACCTACTACTACTACTACTACTACTACTACTACTACTACTACCTACTACCTACTACTACTACTACTACTACTACTACTACTACGTACTACCTACTACTACTACTACTACTCCTACTGCTACTACTACTACTACTACTACTACTACTACTACTACTACTACTACTCCTACTCCTACTGCTACTACTACTACTACTACTACTACTACTACTACTACTACTACTACATGTATAACTACTATACTTTACCAGTGTATTATATCATTTAATAACAATACTATACAACAGTAATAATTACAACAACAACAACAAAAATACCATCATCATCATCATCATCATCATCTACAGGTAAAAGCAGAATTTGGCCGCTGCAACTCCTTACTCACCCCAGTCATTGAGGATGACAGCTAGTTTCTGGTAGACCTGGCCCAGCACCATGATGAGGATCAGGTTGAGTACGGCCCCAGTCATACTGGCTATCGTCTGGGCATTGGGCCTCAAGAAGGCGTTCTGCGACAGGGGGATGCTCACCAGCACTCGGTACATGATGACTCCCATCAGGAAGATGAGGACGAGGGAAACCTGTCAAGTTCACCAAAAGAAATCATGATGACAAGTCTCAGCTTGAGGAAGCTTATGAGTTTAATTCCACATCATGTTCAAATTAGTTTTTAAACACTGATATAGAGTAAAACCAGACTTTACAACGAGATTGCAAGAGGTTTTATCAAACTCAGGTCTAATACATGTGAAAATTATGGAACTTTGATGTCTGACACATTTATACAAAACAATACTAGTTGCAACCAAATACACTGTAAATGTGCAGATTGAGGGTGGCGATAGCCTACAACACTATCACTATCTCTAAATCTACACTAAATGTCAATCATTTCCTTGATATAAAATAATTAAAAAAAAGCCTGCATCCTTTGCATCAAATCTCTACTGTGTTGCTATGACTTAGCTCTGATGACCACTGCATAGGCCTATATACCATACATTTAGCGAGTCAATTTTTTTTTTTTTTTTTGTTGCAAATCTGGACTTTTTGATAATTTTGCGATCATGGAATACAGTAATGAAGGGAGTCATGTATGAGTGCATGTCACATTCCTGTCGAAGTCTGAGTTATCAATTACCATCCGAGCATTGAGAATTTAGGGTTTCTGGGACGAACACTGAAATAGGGCTTTCTATACACCGCAGCTCAGTCGGTAGAGCACCGGGCTAGCATCCGGAATCCCTGTGGTATCCCATTTTCTTTGCTCATATTTCCACAAATAATTTTGCATGTTGTTAAATTTGCAAATAGCACTCAACTTGTAAAATTTGTGAAAAGAAAGACCTTGTGAAATATATGACATGCATGTATACGGTGTTAGATTGAGAAAAAAAAAAACAGATAAAAAGAATATTTATAGATATGTTCATATGTTTGCAGGTGTCTGTCAAAACAGTACTGGCTCACCATTCCAAAGAGGACGGCAATACCGGTCAGCCATCTCCTCTTGCGCATATCTTCCGGGAAGTAGGGCTCCATGATACCGGTGATGGGGTTCTCCTCCATGGCCGGAGCCTTGGCTGCAAACTGCGGGCGTGGCCGCTCCTGGAGGGCATCGGCAGGAGAAGGACAGAGGGATGAATAAATGAGATCATGATAGCTTGGTTATTATGCAGTCTGAGTCACATCTACAAATTCTCCTCATTTCTCCTTATCTGTTATTGTTGGGGAGTCACCTTGGAATTTTCATGCAGGCTGGTGTTCTAATTCATAATTAGATATGTAGAAACTTAGCTCAAAACCAGGGCTGCACACTAACCCATTTTTTCTGCCGGTCCAACCTGTCTCTGTCGGACCGGTAAATGCCCCGTTTTACCATTTTTTACCGGTCCGAACAGAAAATTTACCGGTCAACAACGACAACCTAAAAAAACATTAAATGATTTGCAAACTTATTTTCTTGTTTTTATATGGACGTACCCCTTACCCATGTACATTTTACAGATTAATATTATTTTTTTTAAAACTTGCATTATTTATTGCACAAGAAATAAAAAAAAAGATAGGAAAAAATAGAATGTTTGTTTGTGAATTACAGTGTAAAATGATAATGAACAAAATCAGATTGTATCAAATGCGTTTGTGAAAAAATGCGTTTGTGAAAAAAAAAATGTATGTAAGATCCAAACGTTACGAATATTAGCTGTGTAAATGACTATGTAAGTATTTTGTTGATTTGTGGATTTGTATTGATTTTGAAATGCAGAAATAAAAACTGAACTGAACTGAACTGAACCTTTTTCTAAACATCGGCGCACGAACATGCTGCGTAACCTGCTCTTGGTGGTCAGTTGGATTGCGACTATTTAATGAATTATTTTAGCTGTGATATTTTCTGATGCACGCGCTACAAGGGGTTCTTTATTTTTCTCCCGATAATCTCTTTGCATTTGTGCATGCGTTCTTGAAAGGTACACGGCATGCAGGCCCGAATTCGCAATTCCTTTTTGCGCCCATTTCCACCTCAAATATTAGCGGGATTGTGACGATTTCATAAACTACTTCGGCTGTAATATTTTCAGATGCAAGCGCCAAAAGAGGTTGAAAATGTGTCCTTTATTTTTCCCGATAAACTCTTCGAATTTCGTAAGTGCGTTCTTAAAGGCATAATTTACCATTTGCAGATGAAAGCATTAGTGCTTTAAAATAGTTCTAAAATGTGAGTTAGGGAGAGAAACAACCACTGTCAAAATTTGAATCCGTATAATCGATGTTAAGTGTTGTTAAATACACAAAATGTGAACAATAGTTATAATAAAAATGTTTCCATCAGACTAAACCGTATACAGTTACGGTTTACTGAGAAAAACCCTGATATCTCCTTATATTTTAGGTTTTATTGCAAATATTTCATATGGTAGGATGTTTTATGATACAACAGACCTACACATATGCTTCAAATGTGATATCTTGAACATTTTTGAAATCACTGCTCCCAAAGGTAAACTGGACCTTTAAAAAAAGATGCACCACGTGGCCGAATTCATGATACTTTTTGCGCCTATTTCTACCTCAAATATCAGCGGGATTGTGACGATTTCATAAATTACTTCGGCTGTAATCTTTTATGATGTAAGCGCCAAAAGAGGTTGAAAATGTGTCCTTCATTTTTACCGATAAACTCTTCGAATTTCGTAAGTGCGTTCTTAAAAAGATGCACCACATGGCCGATTTCATGATACTTTTTGCGCCTATTTCTACCTCAAATATCAGCGGAATTGTGGCGATTTCATGAACTACTTCGGATGTAACTTTTTGTAATGCACGCACCGGCGAGAATGGTTGAAAATGCGTTCTTTATTTTTCTCCCCATAATCTCTTCGCATTCCATACATGATGCGTTCTTGAAAGGTAAACGACACGGCCGAATTCACGATCCTTTTTGCGCCTATTTCTACCTAAAATACCAGCGGGATTGCGATGATTTTGTGAATAACTTCGGCTGTAATCTTTTCTGATAACGCGCCAAAACGGGTTGAAAATGTGTCCTTTGTTTTTCCCGGACAAACTCTTGGCATTTCGTAAATGCGTGCTTAAAATATATACGTCACGGCCAAAAAAATCATGATTCTTTTTGCGCCTATTGTTTCCTCAAACTTCAACGGGATTGCGATGATTTCATGAATTATTATTCGGCTGTAATCTTTATGATGCACGGGCCAAAAGGGGTTGAAAATATGTCCTGTATTTTTCTCCCAATAATCTCTTCGCATTTCGTACATGCGTATACGACACGGCTGAATTCACGATCCTTTTATCGCCTATTTCTACATTAAATATCAGCCGAATTGTGGCAATTTCATGAATTACTTCAGATGTAATCTTTTGTGATGCACGCACCAGCTAGAATGGTTGAAAATGCGTTCTTTATTTTTCTCCCCATAATCTCTTCGCATTCCGTACATGCGTTCTTGAAAGGTATACGACACGGCCGAATTCACGATCCTTTTTGCGTTTATTTCTACCTCAAATATCAGCGGGATTGCGATGATTTCATGTATGACTTCGGATGCAATCTTTTATGATACACGCGCCAAAAGGGGTTGAAAATGTGTCCTTTATTTTTCCCCGATAAACTCTTCGCATTTCGTAAATGCGTTCTTAAAAGATACACGACACGGCCAAAAATCATGATTCTTTTGCGCCTATCGTTTCCTCAAACTTCAACGGGATTGCGATGATTTTATGAATTATTATTCGGCTCTAATCTTTATGATGCACGGGCCAAAAGGGTTTGAAAATGTGTCCTGTATTTTTCACCCAATAATCACTTCGCATTGCGTACATGCCTATACGTTACGGCCGAATTCACGATCCTTTTAGCGCCTATTTCTACATCAAATATCAGCGGGATTGCGATATGTCATTAATTATTTCGGCTGTAATCTTTTGTGATACATTCACCAGAAGGGTTGAAAATGCGTTCTTCATTTTTCTCCCGATAATTTCTTCGCATTTGTGCATGCGTTTTCAAAATTATACATTGCATGCAGGGCCGAATTCGATATTCTTTTTGCGCCTATTATTGTTTACTCAAATTCCAACGGGATTGCGAAATTTTCATGAATTACTATTCGACTGTAATCTATATGATGCAAGCGCCAAAAGGGGTGAAAATGTGTCCTTTATTTTTCTCCCGCTAATCTTTTCCCATTTCGTACATGCGTTCGACACGGCCGAATTCACGATCTTTTTTGCGCCTATTTCTACCTCAAATATCAGCGGGATTGTGGCGATTTCATGAATTACTTCAGATGTAATCTTTTATGATGCACGCACCAGAAGGGTAAAATGTGTTTTTTATTTTTCTCCCGATAATCTCGTCGCATTTGTGCATGCGTTTTTGATAACCAACACGGCATGCAGGACTGAATTCAAGATCCTTTTTGCGCCTATTATTTCCTCAAATTTCACCGGGATTGCGTTGATTTCATGAATTGTTATTCGGCTGTAATCTTTTATGATGCACTCACCAAAATGTGTCCTTTATTTTTTTTTTTCTCTCTCCTCTATAATCTCTTCGCATTTCGTACATAAGCTTTTGAAAGATACAACGCGGCCGGTCGAATTCTTGATCCTTTTTGGGACGATTTCTACCTCAAATATGTAAGCGGGACTGCCATGATTTCATGATTTTTTTCCCCTCCCTAGTATTATCTTTTCACATTTTGTGCATGCGTTCTTAAAAAGTACACGGAAGAGCCGATTTCGTGATCCTTTTTGCGCCTATCTTCATTATGAGACCATTCTGAGCGAATGAAAATATTCATTTGTGAAATGACTGTGTAAAATGAAAATGAACGCAATCAGATCCATTTACTGTATCGCTGAATATCGAATGTGTTTTTACTTTTTCTAAAAATCGACACAAGTAAATTAGTTCTAACATAACTGCCACGCTGCTGCGAAGCCGGGATCGGATCGATCTTGCGTTAAAAAATCATGAGTAAAATGCGTGCGCTTCTATCAATGCTTCTTGTCTGGCATGACCGCCGATCGCAAGCAAACGAAAAGCAGTTACCATGTACTAGTACACTGTACATGCTCTGCATGTATTGCATTGCATGGCAGTGCGTGAGCAGCGCCAAATGCGCAAGCGAGGGCGAATAACTGGTCGACTGCTAGTGCTCAAAACTAATGTATGTTTACTGTACAAAGTGCACCGGTAGACATAAACGAAAACTTGCGTAAAACTTGTTGAACAGTGCGATATCTTGCATTCTGTTTCTCCCTGATTGGGGCTGCTCTTTTTCTTTCTACTGAATCCACCAATGCTTTTTTTTTTTTACTGGTCATGTCGGACCGGTAACTTGTGGATTTCCTGAAAAGTTACCGGTCCTACAGTGACTTTTACCGGTCTTTGACCGTCGGACCGGCGCCAGTGTGCAGCCCTGTCAAAACCCATAAAAGTAGGCAAGAATGAATTCTCACTTTTTTACATACTTTAAAAAGAGTGTTCTATGCTCTAAGCTTTAAAATTATATCAGTTGTTGATATTGGACCATCCTAACCCATTTGAAAAGTGATTGAAAAGAGAAAGAGTTAGGAAGTGCATTTTTTAATTGGAAAGGGAGAAAAGAGCTAAGATTATAATAAAGATGATCAAAGGTCACTCAGGCATGCTGTTCAGAAGTATCAATGGAATTCACAGTGAAAACAGCTCTAGACTTGTCCAAAAATTTAGGGTTCAGAAAAACTCCTAATATCTTGATTTTGATTTTGATTTAAGCCACCAAATTTTGACAGCAGGTAGAAAAGAGACTATTTTCCCAAGAGAGACAAACTTTAGAAATTTGAGTAAACTTAAATGACTATATTGGTCAATTACAGAGTATCCTAATCTGCGACTAATCTACGCCTGTCTGAGTGAAAGCAGTCATAGCACTAACAATAGTTGCACTGTACAAGCAAAACCAAATAATATTGAGAAATCACTCAGCGCAATAAAGCCATCTACACAATTAATAACTCGCTGAGGACGAGCTGATTTTTCTATAACATGCATTTCCCATAGACATCTGCAAGAGTTTACTCAGGTCTAGTCTTCAACGGGTTAAAAGGAGACACGATCAGACTCACTTCTTCCTCTTCAAAGTTCCAACAGTCCCAGTGATGTGCCAGGCTTGCCTGCTTTCTCTTCCAACTCTCAAGGAAAGATACGGCTGTTAACAGGGAATGAAACAACATAAATTATGCAAAACGCTAAAGGAACTCCACATTTCAAGGAAATGAAGAGTTTGTTCGCAAAAACCGACAAGTCCATTTTCGAAGATTTGGAAGTATGGTCTCTGTCATAAAGTACAAAATAATACCTTTTAAATGATATATTGGTCACTACATATAAAGGTACACTTTTGAAGTTATGGTCAAAAGTTTTCTTATTATTCTCTTTATTTTTCTTGACCTTTAATCGCAAATATCTCCATTTGGCAAATATGGACTTATAGGTTTTTGCAAACAAACTCTTCAAATACTGTCGATGAAAGGTGCATGTATCTACATGTATGACTGCACATCATAAAAACAATAAAAAGTCACACTAAGCAATACCCGGTAAAACACAAAGACTAAAATACATGAAATGGGGCAACCTAGTCAATTCTTTTACATACTTCTTAAGTTTGGGATCATGAAATGGATGGGACATTGTCTTCTTTACAGTTTTTCTAGAACACTGCCTTTTTGGTCTGTGTGACCAGATAGATATGTCTTGTAGCAGCCCCTTTCCACCCCTCTGAGGACATTGCCAAGTTGATGTTGCTGTAACACACATATTGTATCACACGGACAGCTGCCAGGGGCCCGTTTCATAAAACTTGTCATCAGTGACAAGTTGTCATAGATGTGACAAGCTACTGAAATCCTTGCATCTGATTGGCTGAGAGCAAATTTGTCATAGAAATGTGGCAGTTGTCACTGACGACAAGTTTTATGAAACGGGCCCTAGTAGCATACTCGGGACTACATGTTTGTCACCTGACAAACCCTTCACACACTTTTCACTTTAGTTTTAAACAGACTGTACCTACTGAGTTTGCAAAATGTCAGTTTAATCTGATAATCCCTTCCACAATGGCTGCTTCAGACATTTATGATTGTATGTCCTTTTTTTTTGTACCATTCATTACACATAGCACCACTGGGGCAGATTACTTTGTAAACGCTGATAGACCCACAAACTTCAAAGCCTCTTTCATCATCAGCAAACAACTTTCCAAAGGATGTCCTTTCTTCATTATTTAGATGGGTTAGGAAAGCCCATTTGTATTGAGGTATGTCATTCTAAATCAGAGATTCGCTCTTTCAGAATCTGCCCTTTATTGCAAAATCCATGTCTGCATGGTGACTTTCAGTGATTTTGTGATGCAGCTAGGGGCGCTGTGATATGCAACTGCCAACTTTTGAACAACTTTCTGGTGTTTGTTTTGTCACAGCTTTATGTCACGGTTTACTCACAGTCTCCACTGAATGGATTCTTTGATTTCTTTAATTCATTCAAAAGAGATTTGATAGGCCAATCTCTATTGGAACTTCTCCTTAAAGGGATCATATAGTTTTGGTTGAGACGTAATTTCAGTTGTCTAACATTTTTTGGTGAGATAATGAGAAACATCTTATGAAATATGAAAGAGCATGTAATTCCATGAGAAATTCAACTTTTATTTGGTGAAAATTGGTTTTGAAATGGCTGAGATATCCAAAACAGAGCGATTCTAATAAAGTGTGGGACCCAGCTTTTATTACGATCGTTTTGTTTTACTTTGTTTTTGGATGTTTTGGTCATTCCAAACCCGATTTTTAACAAATAAACTTTGAACTCCTCTTAAAATGGTATGCTCTGTACTATTTCATAAGTATTTTCTTGCTATCTCGCAAAAAGTTAAAAGCCCAATTCTCATCTCCACCAATACTGTACCATCCCTTTAACTACTCAAGGGCGTTTTGCTGTCTCCCATGTTGCCTAAGTGGAGGGAAAACTCAACCCCTTGAGTGTAAGCTGATTCTGCTATAGCACGTACACATTTTGACACCAGCCCGAGTACACTCGAACCAGTCTTCAACGGGTTAAGGGATATATTCAGCAATCAATACAAGCCAAGAAACACTTCCCTTCATACAGACATTTGGCTTTCACATAAAGCATTTGTGTGGAAGAATGGCACGAGCAATTGCAGCCACATATGCTATTAATGAAATATACATATTGAATTTTGAACACTGCTTAAAGGATATGTACATGTAGAAATACAAATGGCTATTTTCTGCCTGTTGGGCAATGCATTGTACAAATTAATGTAAGAGTTGTGGTTCAAAATTCATGTGTATTCATATGAGGTTGAAAACTAAAAAAGGGTGATGAATACATGGAACTTCTGTATCTGACCAGGGGTCGCACTTAACTTTTTTTTTAAACTAGCCAGGCGGACTACTTAGAATCAATTTTAACACTGAAGCAATATTTTGGCTAGCCAGACAGACTAGTAACTTCAGAATTTTATGATTTTTAGCTAGTCCGACGAGATTTTGGGTGGCCAATGGCCAGCGGACCATCGCCAATTTCGAACCCTGCTGACAAGTATATGTGTATTTTGACCTGAAATCTACATGTAAAAGGGTGTCCAGTTTTGATTGGTGGGTTAAAACAGAATTACCTGTGTTGCTGTTTAATCATGACTTTATGAAGTTCAAGGCAATGTGAATGGAACATTATATACTTGTTAAACAAAAACCAGGTCTACTGTTTCATGCAAACCAAAATGGCAGGTTAAAACACGTTCATAAGATTTAAACTAGAAATGTCGCTTTGGCGACTGGTATGCCTCCGCCATAATGCATGATTTTCCCAATAGGTCTAGATAGTATGTGGACAATGTGTGATTACATTTTCACAAAATTGACAAAATATTGAAATGACAAGTTTGTCACAATTGTGTTGAATGTTCACCTTCCTTGACCTAGGTTTAATTGGATGAATAGGAGAGCAGTATTTGGGGATTTAAGGACTTTAACTTGACTTTGACCAATTCATACATTTATGCATTGAGTAATTTTCAAGGTACCGGTATGGAGAAAAAGTGCAATTTCTGAATTGAATAGTAAATTGTTACCATTTTCATCTGGCCTTTGACCCTAAAATTCATAAGGTAATCACTTTCAGGTGGAACATGCATAATATGCACGAAGTTTCAAAATAACTTTGAGCCACTTCCGAGATATGGAGGAAAAAGTTAGTTCAGCACTTTCACTTGATCTTTGACCTTTTGACCTTTGAGGCACAAAAAAGAAGAAAAAAAACTTTCCAGAGAATTTCTATTAGGTTACACATGCATACACCAAGTGTTCAAAAAAAATAACCCTGCTGGCATTCCATAAATATGAGGGAAACAGTAAAATTTTGAAGTGTTGCACTTGACCTTTGACCCCTGACCTTTGACCCCATGAACCCTACATTCTCTAGATAATCACTTCCAGTCAGTACATGTACTATGTTCCATGAAGATACCTTGAACAAATTTCCAAGGTATGAAGAAAAAAAAAGAAGTTTTAATATTTTTACTTGACCTTTTGACCTTTGACCTTTGACCTCATGACCCATACTTTCACCAGAGAATCTTAATTGGGTAATACATGTATACACAAAGTTTCAAGAAAATATCTTCAGCCATTCAATAGATATGGTGGAAATAGTGAAATTTTATGTATTTGACCCTGACCTTTGACCTTTGACCTTTGACCTCACAACCCAAACTTTCACCAGAGAATCTTAATTGGGTAATACATGTATACACTAAGTTTCAAGAAAATCTCTTCAGGCATTCAATAGATATGGTGGAAATAGTGACATTTTATGTATTTGACCTTGACCTTTTGACCTTTGACCTTGAGCATGTGCACCCAAAAGTTGATAGGCACAACTTCACCCCCTAATACACATACATGCCAAGTTTCATTAGGATACCTCAACAGCTTTTGATAGTTACCTTGTCCACAAAATTCATTACGGACGGACGGAAGGACGGACGGACGGAAGGACGGACGGACGGACGGACGGACGGACGGACAACCCGAAAACATAATGCCTCCGGCACCACTTCGTGGCGGAGGCATAAAAAACAACAACTATTGAACGTGACATTACTTATTAAGACAAAATGTGATCCTGCATCTAAAAACCAACAAAAAGTCGCCACACATGGATTTTCAGTTACGGACAGATTCTAAAAGAGCATACTCTAAGCTTTAAAACGATGTATAACTCAATTTAAATGAACTCCCCTAACCTACCTAAATACTGGAAAGAAAGCACACACTCTGGAAAAACTGAGAATAGAGGCTCTGAAGTACAGCCTGGGTCTATTCAAGCACTTAATATGTGCTAGCTATGCGATGAAAGAGACAAAACACAGGATGTAAACCACCTGAGCATCAACAATGAAGAGAGTATCAGATTAACCCTAATCAAGCTGGGCTTTTTTGGCTATGCTATATCTGGGGGGGGGGGGGCGGATTCCGCCCCCCCTTCAGATCTCGCCTATGGAACGCGCGATCGCGCCGAAAATCAGCACACGCGACGCCCGCGACGTATTCTATCAAAATGTATGGTTGCTTTCTCCGAAAAATTTTTCTTATATTTTATATTAATTAATTATTGTAATTTATGCATAAAATCAGTTTTGGGCTCTAAATCACTTATTTATGCTCCAATTAAGCTAATTTCTTTTTAAAAATGTTTCTTGTATCATTCTTCTGAGACATAGGATAAAAAAAAATCTGTATCGAAATTAATTTCTTATGTATTTTATTGTTTTTTGAATTTCTTATGTATTTCTTTGTTTTTTGACCTTTTGTTTTTGTTTGTTTTTTGGCCAAAATTTGTCACAGACATTTTTCAAAGCATTATTATGCTAAAATGAATTAATTTCGGCCATTCTAAGTGAAGATATGAATTTTTATGTGAATTAATTGAAAAAACACAATTTGCATTGGATTTGTACACAAAATCACGTTTTGGAGCAATTTTGGGGTTGACAAATTTTTTTTGAACGGGCGTCGCGTCAAAACGGTACGCGCGGGCGCAACAATTTGGGTCTCAAAAGTTGCGCGATACTTGAAAGAAAAAAGTCATGAAACATCGCGGCGGGAGCTTATCGCGTTGCGAAGATATTGCGCGAAACGTTGAGGGGGGGGGGGCGGATTCCGCCCCCCCCAGCCTGATTAGGGTTAAGCTTAAATTGAGTATATCTATATGAACAAAACATTCTGTCCATGATTAATGCCAGCTTTCAAAGCAGTAGCATTATCCTTTCAAAAGTTATTATACTTCAAAGTGAAGCATGTGCAAAGGATTTCAAGAAATGGAAAGGGGCTTCTGAGACATATCTGATCATTCAACTAACCCCCAAAAAGGGTTGTAGAAAAACTGCTGAAAAAACACTTTCCCATTCATGTTATGATCCCAAACTAAAGAACGATGTAGAAGGATACACGTAGCTCCTTCAGAAAATATGAAAAACTCAATTTTCAAAATATGAAAAACTCAATGGATCAGTAGATCCATTTCACCTTTTTTGAGTCCTCACGTAAAATCAAGGGGTGCGACTTTTTGTTGGTTTTGTGATGCACGGTCACTCATATCATATCATATACAGTATATCCCCCCCCAAAAAAAAAATATATATATATCATCGGATCTCCACATTGATAGCTTTCAAAATAATTAAAAATTCTGAAAGTTATTTGAAGGAATTAAATAAATAACTTCTCACCTACCTTTTGCAGAAAATCCTGTTCAATTTGATAAAGTGGTCACAGAGAATCGTGGATCATTGTAAAAGCATGTCATGGGTGTGTCTTCCAAGTTTGGCACTTGGATGCTCTTGGAACTGAGAGTGCAAAGGACAAAACTTGGAGGGAAGGGATTCCCAACATGCTCTACAAAACTCCTCATTTTTCTTTGACCACTGAAGCAAATCGGATGGGGTTTCTGTAAGATGTAGGCAATAAGTTAATATAGTTTCATACCTTTAAATTGCATTTGGATTGGTTCACTATGTTTAAAGTTATCGTCGCAGAAATTCCAGTTGTAATTTTTTTTTTTTTTTTTTTTTGGTTTGGGGGAGGGGGGACATTTGGTACATAAACTCTCAGCTATTAATAATATTAATGCATTACAATGACAACAATGAGAATATTCCTCCTCCTCAGAATCCCAGTAATAATTGTCGATATGAAATAGATATGTATGTGACCCGCTACAACAAAAGGACCCTAAAGTCACTGACGGGTGAGCCGAGAAAATCAAGTTTGAAGTCAGATCACCAAAATCTGTCAAAACGTTCAGATTTCTGTTTTTACATAATTTTGTAGTCCAATGTATCTTCTATCATCTGCCGAAATTTCGAAGCTAAATGATCAAAGGAAAGACCAGAAATAGCAATTTTTCTGGGCCATGCTTGGCTCGCCCGTCAGCGACTTTAGGATCCTTTTGTTTTAGCGGGTCACATATAGAGTACATACACATATAATATAATATAACATTATTCACTGCAAACATAGTTTTATTACATTTTGTCTGCACTTACCCCAAAATGACATGAAAATGGCAAAGAAAACTGTTCCTGGATTGTCAAACAGGTAGGCAAGCTGAATACACAAATAGAAAAAAAAAGAAGAAAATGATGGAAAATAGTCATATAGCATAGCAAAACACAAATAAACATGAATTTAAGCCATGATTACAGGCACTCTTGCCTACATTTTGGGAATCTGGTATACCAGTTTCCCATAATGTATTAGTTGACACCACAGGAACTGTGTATACCACGTTCTCATAAGGAACGGGTTAAGTCCACAAGACAAAGCACCTCACAAGTCTCACGGCTATTCAGGTGCAAGACATGACATGTATGCATAGCCAAGAACCATCATTCTATTTATAAAGGAAAATACGAGATGTTCCCTAGCAACAACTCACCTCAGATTGGAAACAGGTGTCGGAGAGGTTCCAGTAGGTGCAGCCGATGGACTGGTCACACACTGGACACATCTTGAAGTCAGCACCACTCTCACAGACCTGCTTCCTATGGTATCACACAACAATTATAATCACAATAAAAAATAATATCACAATACATTATACAGATGTTTCTAAGCAAACAGTTTACCGGAAAGTTAAAACAATGAAATAATGAACATGATTGAGCTTGTCATCTATTGAAAAGACAATAAATAGACAACAAGATGGATTTTTAATGTGAATGTTAACAGCTGGATGTTCCCAAAAAGCAATATGTCAAGCTGAAACTTGACTGATCCCAAATTGTACTGTGTGAATACATGTACTTTTGACTTGTAATCCTTTAATGTGTTCAGGCACTAAGCTGTGATCCTACAGTGCTGTTTTTTCTTTTGTTTTGTTTGTCTGTTTCTTTTTCTAGCAGTGCGATGATCAGCTTAGTCCTCCATACTTGACCTATTTTACCGCTAGTTAACCTGCCCACTCAGGCGTATGTGTCTATAGTCCAACAAAATGGCCATGGTGACAATATGTGAGGCTTTGAGGGGACTGGTAATCTCTGTTCAATGGCAGTTGGTTTTAAAGAAAGCACTTCGGTGGATATGAAGAGTTTGTTCGCAAAAACCGATAAGTCCATATTTGCCAAATGGAGATATTCGCGATTTAAGGTCAAGAAAAATAAAGAGAATAATAAGAAAATGTTTGCTTCTTTTGACCATAACTTCAAAAATGTACTTTTATATGTAGTGACCAATATATCATTTAAAAGGTATTATTTTGTACTTTATGACAGAGACCGTACTTCAAAATCTTCAAAAATGGACTTATCGGTTTTTGCAAACAAACTCTTCATATATTGCCATTTGTTGAGTACAGCACAGTAGGGATTAGTGGCTGCATTAGTGTGGTGGAAGTGCAGTGGTTTAATTCTCTCTCTTTTTTGTATTAAATATTCTTTATACCATGCTTTTTTTTTTTGCAGCATGAAGTGTCAGAGACTGTTGGGAGACTATGAGGTTCAATGACTGGGTGTTGTTTTCATTCTTTTGGAGCAAACAATACAAGTTATATACCTCATATATAGAATCCTCTCATCTGATTGGTTAAAAGCGGAGTCATGAAAATAGCTGTGCCCCATTTTTGATTTACCGTGCCCGGCACCGGGGCACAGTAACTCAACTGTGCCCTGTAGATAGGTTTGGAGACAGTCGCGACCCCGTACACATAGATCGCTCATATGTATGCACCAATGATACAACTGACGCGCATTCGATCAGCGTGCTGTAAAAGAGACTAGCGGTCACTGTGCCCTGTGTAACTTAGGTTTGGAGACAGTCGCAAACCCCCGTACACTGTACACATAGAGATGATCACTCCTATGTACGCACCAATGATACGACCGCCGTGCTGTCGATCAGCATTGATTACGAGTGCTGTAAAAGACACTAGAATCTATATTTTCGGTATCTATATTTCGGAATCTATATTTTAGGTATATAAAACAAAAAATGACTGCTTGATATTCGGGGCACAGTTAAAATTATGTAGGCCCTCGGTGATGTGAAAACCATAACCATGCGCTCAGCTTCGCTTCGGGCATAGTTACGGTTTTCACATCACCTTGGGCCCATAATTTTAACTGTTCCCCTCATAGCAGTCATTATTTGTATACTAATCCATTTATTGCACAATCCTGAAGTCTCCAAAGATGCTGCACAGAACCAATTAAGTTCCAGTGGCCATGATATAGTTTTACTCCTTCTGCATTTGGCCATCAATCAGCACAGCAACTAAAGGCATGCTTTCCTTTTGAATTCTACAGCTGTCCCCAAAAATGTTGATGAAAAGGAATTTCTCATGAACGTATCAAACTTGAAGTCACATACAACTGTTGTCGCATTAGGACAGAGTGACTTTATAATGATATAATACTATGGTCTTGTATTCAACCAAGCCTCTTCATTGATAGTTATCACTGTTTTTCCAGAGGGTTCTACCATTAACTATCATTACCCAAGCACTGTCAGGTGCCCTATTTTACATCGGGATCAAGTGGGCATTAAAGTAAGGGTAAAAATCATCTTTCTCCAAGAACACAAGCACCTAGCTGGCATGACTTGAACTCAGGAACTTTGTTCCAAATTCATACCCACTTTACTACTGTTAGAGCTCCACTTTGCTTTTACAACACCTTGCAGCAGATGCTTTCGGAGAAGAAAGCTGGGCCGGGCAACGGTACGGCGCTATATTATAAAGAATGTGGCATGATGGCACAGGCTATACTTACGCCACAGGGTTGAATGGCAGAGTGATGAGGCCATAGATGAAGATGAGGATCCCCACTAGAGATGCTGGTATCAGCCATCCAGTGTATAAGCCTGTTTGGGTAGCAGCGAAAAAAAAAACCTCCAATATTAAACTTATATTGAAGAGTCACAGATTTGGACTTCATCTCTTGAGAGGCTAACAAAACTTGTTGATGCATTGGTTAACCTTTCCACTTCCTGTTACGACAAATGTGTCTGTAACATGGTCTTTATACAGAAAACAAAAAGATGGCATCAATTACGTTAAACTTTGTTCAATAGGCATGACATCCACAAAAACCCAACAGAAAATGTTTGCTATATGTACAAAACATCTAACACAGCCAGCTCCACATTTTCAGAAGTGGGGGGAGGGGGCCAGTTTATATTTCTGGTGCCACTTCCAGGTTTCATCAGCTAACAAGCAAAAAAAAAAAAAGGCCTTCAGTGCAACGTTTCCACTTCCAGATATCTTCAGCTGACAAGCAAAAAAATAAAAAATAAAAACCATCAGCAACAAAATGAGCGAATTGTGAGCCTTACTCATGCTCTCACTTCAAGGCTTCATGGGCTGACCAAAATAGCATCGCTCTGGTACATGTAACTGGATTTTTTCGGGTGCCACTTCCAGGGTCAAAAAAGTGGGGGCCCTGTCAAATACTACATTGTATTCATATATATTACAGTGAGACAATTAATCAGTACAGTTTCAGAACATAATGATGATGGGTATAAAGTACATTGTATACTAGGATAGAAAACTCACCAAGCCATGCAAAGTAGAGCCCGATCTTCTCTCCGAAATACTCCCGAATGTGGTCCAGTGGCTGGTACTTGTACCAGTTGCCCCAACGGGCCCAGTACTTCATCAAGATCTGGCGCTTGTTCCACTTCTTGACATCCACGGTTTTGTCTGGGTACTTGACTGGTCCCTTTGAGTGTATTGAAATGAAGAAATACAATACTGTAAAAGTGGAAATTTTTGCGGTGTTGAAATTTTCGCGCTTTTCGCGCACCACGAAACTAGCACAAAAATAAAAGCACGCAAATATTTTTGCTTGTCATATCCTCCAGTAGTTGATGTCTTGATTCCGTGGAATTAAAAACACGCGAAACTCTTCTTACCCCGCCGAGCGCGAAAAATTAGTCGCGCGAAACTATCCACTTTTACAGTAGCTTTAATATACAAGCAGTAATACATCCCGTTACATCTGCATGTTCAGGCATGACTATCATGCAAGGTACTTATAATGCTTCAATACTCACACTCAAACAAACACAATCATACATATTGCATAAAATGTAACTTATAACATCATTAATCAAATAATGCTACTGCTATACTGTATATAGGCCTATACTGTATTTTTCATAAGCCATCAAATACACAAATGAAAGGACAAGAACTTCACACAAAACTTATGCAAAAATGTGATACACATACACTTTGTACATCTGGAGAAAAAAACAAATGAAAATTAGCCCCTCTAGAATGCGATTGTTAATCGTTGTCAAAAAGTCATTGTAGGGTTTTTAATAAGGGAAAATAGTGAACACAACATTATAGAAAGTAAATAAGAAAGTTTTTTTTTTAGAGAGAATGCTGATTGTGAGTTTATGCTTCTAGGATGTACTATCGCTTCAGAAAGTACCCATTACCAGGCATCAACTTTACAGACCCAAAACACAAACATTGAAATTTACTAGGAAAATGTACTGGGCAATTTTTTGAGGGTTTGTTATGTAAGATCCCAAAATAAAGAGCATTAAATGTGTCTGTAGAAAAGCTACTGAGACTTAGAATGCCAGATGTTATTGTTCTATGTCACCATCAAACCAGGTGTCTGCTTTTGACTTTTGGGGTACAGGTGACTCCCATTATAACAGGGTGGAGAGTCCTTGGGACTGCCAGTTTTCTTTTGTTATATATCAAAATATTGTTATAGCAGAATGGTGAAATATATACAGATATACGTATGATAATTTGGGAACCTGAATTTGCACTTCGTCATAATGAGAAATTTCTTATAACCCTGTTTGTATAACAACAGCCAGGAGTACACTGTACTAGATCTGAACCATAACCAACTCATATCATAGAGGGAATAGGCGGCATGGAAAATACAATGTAGCTCAGATCAGGGCAATTGGTACCCCCCCCCCCCCCCCCCCCCCCCCCCCCACGGTTCAGGATTAGGATTAGGGTCAGGGGAAGGGTCTGGGGTAACTGCCCTAGAACCAAAATAGCCAAATAGTTGTACCAAAAGATATAGATTCTTGGGACTTGAATTTTCACTCTGTTGTAACAAGAATTTCGTTATAACTGTGGTCATTATAACAGGTGTGCATTGTACTTGATCTGAACCATAACTGACTCACGTCGTGGAGGGGATAGGCAGCATGGAAAATCTCTTCCTCGAGCAGTCGGCTGATTCCGACCTCCGCCCGCTTGCGCTTGCCATATGTGGTGGTCTCCAGAATCTCGTTGACCACCCGGGAGCGGTCCACGTTGCTGAAGAATTGGCTCCTGTTGTCGCAATTGATGAACCTTCGAAGAGTGTGGAGACAATTAAGAGTTCAACTCTCACATCATGTCATAGTTACAATATGAGCAATGACTGGAGAAGGTTTTATTTCTTGTTTTGTGTTTCTTATTTGTTTTACATTCTCATTTTGTAAGTGAAAAAAGCAATTCCGTGAAGTGAAGACTGTTTGAATGGATGTAAGAATGTATTAATTTAAGTCACACTCCTTTTACAAAATTAAGGTATACATACCAAAGGCGGTCTCAATAATGTACTGTAAAATCAAAATTGCTCAGGGCATGAAACTTTCACAAATTGCTGATCATGAAAAGATTACGAGTATAAACTATACATGTACAGTGGACTCCCATTATAACGGAGTCCTCAGTACTGGCAGTTTTCTTTCATTATAATATCAAAATTTCGTTATAACCGAACAAATAAACAATAAAACCACATAGAGTGGATATCATTGCAGCCCAAATCTTTACTTTGTTATGACGGTACCAGAATTTCGTTATAACCCTGTTTGCTATAACGGGCGTGCACTGTACTAGTAATACAGGGATTTACTGAACACATACTGCCGGTTGATATAAATCCACAGCAAAATATATACAATATATTCCGAGATTCCAACTTTTATAGATTTACCACCATGTTCTATATGAAGGGTTTGTTTGCAAAAACCGATAAGTCCATTTTTGAAGATTTTGAAGTACAATCTCTGTCATATAGTACAAAATAATACCTTTTTAATGATATATTGCTCACTACATATAAAGGTATATTTTTTAAGTTATGGTCAAAAGAAGCAAAACTTTTCTTATTATTCTCTTTATTTTTCTTGACCTTTAATCGCAAATATCTCCATTTGGCAAATATGGACTTATCGGTTTTTGCAAACAAACTCTTCATATGTTTGCAATATTCTATCATGCTTCCTTGCTGGATATCATGCATTATTTCATTATGATATCTGTATATTTGATGCATTTTTCAATATGAAAATAAATTGAAATTGAAATTGAAAAATGAAAATTGAAATTTGAAAAAGAATTATTACATATCATTTTTTTTTTGCTGCAGTTCACAATCATGACTTTAACCACTTCCAAAATTGACATATAATAAGTCATCGTCTATGATATGTAATATTTGCAAAGTTTTTGGCGAATACATGCAGTAGTCATGAATACATATTACCCACTGTGTCAGTCACACAGTAAATGTGTTTTGTGAATGTTTAGTGTGCAAATGTACACTCACAGGCTGTTAGTTATCCAATAGTTAAAACCCTCAGTGGGCCTCCAGAACTCGTAACGTGCTAGCACTCAGGTATTGTTGCCCCCCCCCAATATTCAGATACAATACACCATAGAGTAAACCCTCTCAGGTGTAAAACATGCTTTTCAGCAGTAGATGAAGGATATTGTAGTACAACAGGGATTATCGCATAACATCTCTTTTTCACAGACAGATATAGTCATCTGACATTTTTGCTGATCGGTAGAGCGCTTGCCGAAGGATTTGGGAGTCAGACCAAAGAGCAAAAAGACTAGGGAGAGTGAAATCAAATGCCAGCTAAACTCTCTATGTGCCAAGGTGTAAATCCCCTGTGTGCCACATCATTCTGAGACCGCAATGTAGATGCATGCGCTTTGGGAAAACATTCTGTTCTTTAAGTCTATGTAACTTTTTATAGATTTTTGTTACACTGGACATGCAATAGACAAAAAGATGTAAAGAGAATAATAATGTTTTGCATCTTGTAAATTTTATGAAAATCTATGATTATTTTTCTTTCAAACAACCAGTAAACTTATCATTTTCAAGGCATGACTTTTGTTCACGAAAATGTGACAGAAACTTAGAATTAATTCGAAAGTCCAATAAGTAACACTGCCTAAATTGCTTTTCTGTCACAAAATAATGCAAGCTACATCTGACAATTAAAGGTCCAGTTTACCTTTGGGAGCAGTGATTTCAAAAATGTTCAAGATATCACATTTGATGCATATGTGTAGGTCGTTGTATCATAAAACATCCTACCATATGAAATATTTGCAATAAAACCTAAAATATGAGGAGATATCAGGGTTTTTCTCAGTAAACCGTAACTGTATACGGTTTAGTCTGGAAACATTTTTATTGTAACTATTGTTCACATTTTGTGTATTAAACAACACTTAACATCGATTGTATGGATTCAAATTTTGACAGTGGTTGTTTCTATCCCTAACTCACATTTTAGAACTATTTTAAAGCACTAATGCTTTCATCTGCAAATGGTAAATTATGCCTTTAAGGGATTGCAAGTGATGCTTTCATTGCACTGTGGTATATGCCGATTTATTGATCGGTTTGGGCAGGTTCGTGTGTTTGAGCAAAATATGCAAACTTGGCAAGCCGTCGACTGAGTTGAGTGTGCGAACGTGGCACATAAAGAGTTAACGGATCTGCACGGCATAGACATTGGGATTTAGTGGGAACCATTTCTGTGCTTAGCAGAGCAGACAACTGGCTGGTTAGATTGGCGATAGAGCCAGTATTGCACATGTGATCAAGCTAGGTCTGAGTTGAGTGTGCAAAAATGGCACATAAAGAGTTAACGGACATCTGCACGGCATAGGCATTGGGATTTAGTGGGAGCCATTTCTTGCTTAGCAGAGCGGACAATGGGCTGGTTAGATTGGCTATAGAGCCAGTGCACATGTGATCAAGCTAGGTCTGGACAGGCAATCGCCATCTGCAGGCAGCTGAACTTACTTGTTCAGTTTGGACTTTTTGAAGCTGCACGTCATGTAGTCCGGTGGTTGGTTCGGTATATCCAGCCTCATACAGTTCCTTTTGATACCCATCTTCTTTAGTAACTGGTCGGATGCATTCTTGGGTGGGTTGAAGGTCGCCTGTAATGCAAACAGATTTTTCATAAACATCTTAACATGTACACATTTTCACTCATTGATTGAAAACCCTGTCAGCAATAGTAGTTTTCAGTTGGGTCCAATGTGAGGTAAGTATGCAGAAAATAAAATATATAATTATTAAAAAAAGGGCTTTACAGAGATATCATAAAAATGGAGTCTGAAATTACTAAGGTAAATCATGAAATTTCAATAACATAACTCGGGAGAAAAAAATGTACCATAACCAACGATGTAACTTAATATAATGACACAAGAAAAAAAACACATTGCAATGTAAAATCTAAAACAAAATACCTTTAAACAGTAATACTGAGTACATACTGTATGTGCAATATAGAAAAGAAAACAACTTGACATGGTATAGAAAGATTATTTTGGTATACAAATCATAAAACATATGTATAAAAATGATGTAAAACAATCAAGAGAGAAATCAAATTAGATGAACAAATACATAATGACCCCCCCCCCCAAAAAAAAAAAGGAAAGATATGATCTCTTGTGCTAATAAAGGTACACTTAAGGTCCACTCAGTTGAATTACGTTTGGATTAGACATAATTTCATGCCACTTTGGCATTCACAGGAGTCAGTTTACTAAAATTATTTTGGTCTTCCTAAAGAGATCAATAGAGCAAGAGACTTAAACTGCAGTTTTAGAATTGCTTCACATGGCTCAAAGTTTTCTGTAATCATTATTGTCTAGATATTTTATTGTCATTACCAGTAATAGTTGTTTATACGATGCACAAGCAGATCCCAAAATCTCTAAATTAAGTGTCATTTGGTCTTTGCAATTCCTGTACATGTTGGTAACTTATTTCCTTTTTCAGCTATTAACATACCTGAAGAGTGGCTTTTATAACTAACACACATTAATTCTGCTCTCTCCTACAAGTAATGCAAGGAATGGCTGAAGATTTGGCAATCTACCAGAGGTCATAAGAAATGTACATCATGTATTACATTCACACTGCGAGCAGTCTTTTGTTTTTTCTGTTCTTTCATGCAATTGTGTGCACATCTGACCTTGGTTTGGTTCTGACAGTCAGTTTTGCCCTGAACATATTTTTGGCATACTAAAGAACCAAACAACAGGATGGATGCAAACCGTGCCTAGCAAAGAATGTGCGATGTACACCAAGTTGAACGACCACAAAAGAGAGCAATGGAGATTACATGCCTCTCTACAATTGCTTGCCAAGTGTGACTATGGCACAGATGAAAGATCTTTACAAGCTACAGAGTGTTGTTTTTGTTTTGTTTTTGTTTTTGTTTTTTATTTGTGCTTCCAAATTGTACTGCATACATGCACAGGATTACCAATCTCAGCTTCCGGGCTCCTGATGGATTGAGAATGGAAGAGATAGACTAATAGGGCATGTGATGACAAGACTTAACTAAGAGTCAGTTGTTGTTTGATGTACACTCAGTTGCTTTAAAAATCATATAACTGGTACACTTTATTATACCGGTACTTACTACAATTCATTTATGTTTTTTCATATCCCCTTGCTCTTTAAAGATAATAAAAAGTTTTGGTACCTCAAAAGTGTCCTTGAATTTCCTTGTCTTAGTTTGTGTTTCAGGTTAAAGTACCTTTCATATAACTAACACTGTGAGACTTACTCGCCCCAAAGTGCTCTCATGTCTTAGTAATCATGCAATTAACTGCGACCAGCAGCCCCATACGCATAGCGACCAGTAGTTCCATACGCATAGCGTAATCGGGCTTCGCATTGTAGCATTCAGGATCATGACAGATTTAGTATCGCAGGGTAAATGTCAACTTAAAATCCCATAAATTCTTCAATTTGAAGACTTACCAATTAAGCTGAAGTATTGAAAACAGGCTTCGGGCAACGTTTGGTTCTGCCTGTAGTCCCTTTCTGTTCGAATTGATGACTGAATGTGACTCGGTCGACAGGACCTCAGGAGAGCTACATACAGTACACTGAATACTACAGCCAGTGCATGCGAACACATCGCATGCACACAAATTTCAAATCCATGAACGGATAAGATGTTTGTTTGCGCATGCGCTGGCCATGGTATCCAGTGTATGTAGCTCTCCCAAGGTCCTCTCGACCGAGTCACATTCAGTCATCAATTCGAACAGAAAGGGACTATTGGCAGAACAAAACGTTGTTCGAAGCCTGTTTTCAATACTTCAACTTAATTGGTAAGTCTTCAAATCGAAGAAATTTTTGGATTTTAAGTTGACATTTACCTGCGATACTAATTCTGTCACGATCCTGAATGCTACAATGCGAAGCCCCATTACTCCATGCGTATGGGGCTGCTGGTCGCAGTTAGCTATGCGTACAATGGGCTGCACGCTGCTGGTCGCAGTCAGTGGTTTCGTACAATATTTATCGACGCTGTACAGCGTCGGCTCTGGTACGAAACCATTATTGCATGATTACTAAGACATGAGAGCACTTTGGGGCAAGTAATTCTCACAGACAACATACTTTAACCTGAAACACAAACCAAGACAAGGAAATTCAGGGAAGCTTTTGAGGTACCAAAACTTTTTATTATCTTTAATAGTATTTCTGTATTGTGAGTAGATTCATCAACTAAACTACAGGGTAAACTTATGTCATACAGAATGCTACCTACTTTGCAGGGTGTTAATTGTGAATTTTTTTTTTATGTTGAGTGCTATTTGCTAATTAAACAACAAGCAAAAAATATTAACTCTGATCCCAACATGAATGTGACATGCATGCATGTACACATACTTGTACACATCGAACAGTACACAGTACATGAAAAACATCAAGGTGTGTAAAAATGCTGACTTTTGCACTCCTGGATCCCGAATTTAATCCACTTGCTATTTGTGGAAAAATAGACTTGCTAAAGTATAGCATATATATAGCATTATGCTCCAGACATAGTGAACATTTTCTTAGCTCTAGCAATCACTTAAAGGGACTGTACAGTTCTGCTTGAGGTGAGGATTTTGCTTTTAACGTTTTGCGAGATATTCAGAAACCACTCTATGAGATGTCAAAGAGCATGCAATTCTAAGGGTAATCAAAAGTTTATTTGATGAAAGTTGGCTTTGAAATGGCTGAGATATCCAAAAACAAAGAGATCCTAATAAAAGGCGTGGCCTGTCGCCTTTTATCATTATCACTTTTTCTTATATCTCAGCCATTTGAAAAGCAATTTTCATCAAATAAACATTGAATCCTTCTTAAAATTACATGCTCTTTCATATTTCATAATCGTTAAGAGGTTTCTCATTATCTCACTTAGAAATGTTATAAACCTGAATCCTCACCTCAACCAGTACTGTACAGTCCAGAATTGCAAACCAACTGATAAACACCTGCTAGGAAGGCTCAAGTTTCATTTCATCATCTCCATCAAAGCAGCAGTCAGAGTAAGTCACAGTAAGTCACAGCACATAGTGAGCACTGATTTAAACTCTTCTTTTGCCTCAAAACTTACAAGCATCTGCATTTTCCCCCATCAGTATCTGTGGTAGTATATCAAAAAAGTTCTAGATTCTGTTTACTTTGTGTATTCTGGGAAAGGCACCATAGCCTTCAGTGTGCCATTTCTCTGAAGGTTTATATATTTTTCCTAGCATCACCATATATACCGTACCGTACCTGTTTTGAAAGACATTTACAAAAGACCTATACAGGCTGAAGTGAATAGCCTGCAGAAGACAGAAAAATTCAGTTTATATTGCCGGTTTTGTGATTTCATACAATGGTCTGCTCTGGATAATCCCAGTCACACAAAGACACAAAAAAGGTGCATGCCTTTACCCCATGCAGGCAGGGTTTTCAAGTGGACATAATACCATCAATACAATTTGGTTCTGCAGGTATTGGTAGTGTCTGTGTGTAGAGTATCAAAGAGTATCATCACAAAAATGTAGGTTGTTGTAGAATGGACTATTTCCCTAGCCCCATCACTTTGTTCATAACAAGGATACTGAAGAAAATCAGAGAAAAGAATTTATCAAATCATATACCAGACCCTTCATAGATGGTAAAAAAAAAAAAAAAAACTGTGGTTGGTGAAGGTGAATTCCTCTATTAAAGGTATTGTTTACCATTGGGAGTCAGTGATTTTAAAAATGTTCCAGTTATCACATTTGATGCATCTCTGCAGGTTAGTTGTGTCACAAAACATCTCACGATATAAAAATTTTGCAATGAAGTCTAAAGTATAGGGAGATATCACTATTTTTCTTATCAAACCATAACTGTAGATGGTTTAGTCTGGAAAAAATTCTAGTATTGTTCACATTTTTTACATTTAACAATACTGAATATTGATTATACTTAAATTAAGATTTTTATATTGGTTGTTTCTTTTCCCAACTCACATTTTAGAACTATTTTGAAGCACTAAAGCTGGGTTTTTGTTTTATCTGCAAATGGTAAATAATGCCATTAAAGAAAATGCACAGCATTTGGGGGCTAAACACACCTTCTAATAAAATCAAAGGTCTATCACTTTTACCATCTTATACACTGTAACATATATCATATTTTGTTGTCACTTATACTGCTCACTGAATTCCCTTCCCCCCTTTTCCCCTCTGTTTTCTGATCAGGAGTGCACAGTATTATAGAGACACTGCTTAAAGGCATAATTTACCATTTGCAGATGAAACAAAAACCCAGCATAAGTGCTTTGAAATAGTTCTAAAATGTGAGTTAGGGATAGAAACAACCACTGTAAAAATTTGAATCTGTATAATCAATGTTAGGTATTGTTAAATACACAAAATGTGAACAACAGTTACGATAAAAATGTTTCCAGACTAAACTGTCTACAGTTATGGTTTATTGAAAAAATACTGATATCTCCTTATATTTTAGGCTTTATTGCAAAAATTTCATATGGTAGGATGTTTTGTGATACAACAGACCTACAAATATGCATCAAATGTGATATCTTGACAATTTTTTAAATCACTAGCTGCACCCAAAGGTAAACAGGACCTTTAAGGTGTGATCTTGCTTTAATATACAGGGATCAGAGGTTGACTGTATTCATCACTGTGCCATTTCAAATGAGATCTGGCAGTGGAGAATATTATGACAATTTCCCATGGGAGTATGGTTGATGAAACACATCCTTCAATCTCAACAGTGTAGGGTATCCCATAAACCCATATTATTTCAAAAAAAAAAAAAAACAAGACAGAGAACGTGACCCACTGATCACTGAAGATGTTGGGCTTCATTACTCAAAGTCTGATTCTAGAGCTCTTTGTATTGAGATGGAGTGGTAGCTGAAGGCCATTCCCCAGAGATATCAATAGGAAAATTTTGTTTGGGTTTGACAGATTCAATGCATTGCAGATTGGCAAAAAAAGAAAAGAAAAAAAAAGAGGAAAATATGCTGGCAAAACCCTCATCAGGCACACTGCTGATTACTGACAGTAGTGTAGGTATACAGCAGGACTTTGGTTTCCAAGAAATCTCGAAGTGTCAGAATTAAACAATCACGGTTTTAAGTTTTGCTTTTTAAGTTGGACTGGTCTTTTTTTTGCGACCTAAAATGAAGAGTAAACCCTTGCAACTTCTGTTGTTTTGCGGTTGTTTTTTCTTGACTATCGCTGGTATTTTCACAAATCCTTTAAAGTCAGTGTAAAGCTCAGTGACAGTCATTCCCTGATGGCAGCTTCTATGCAATAAAAGCTTTGCCAGTGCATTCTATAATACTACAAAGGAAAATGCAGCTTTGCACCCAAGACTGTTTCCACCACAACATGTCACCCGAATGAAAGAGGCCCAAAGTCCTTAAATGATAATTGCACTCTTTTCTGTATCATATGTGCTGAATGACACAAAACATTTAGACCTACCAGAGAGAGTACCTGGCATATATGCTCTCATTCTTTTTTTCCCCCAGCTATATATGACTGCAGTGATTTGATGTAGTGTTTTGTAATCCCCAAGCAATAACACCAGCCACAGGCTGTTAATCAACCATTCCACATTCCAATCAAAAATCACCCCTTTTCACCACTCATTCTAAAATAAGGAAAAGCAGGAACTTTTAAATATCTGGAACTGCAAAACCAAATACGAAAGAACTGCCAAACCAAATACAAAAGAACTATCAAATCAACCAAAAAATCCCCTTTCCACAATTTTCCAAAAAATCTGATGGTCAAAATGAATACCGATGTGTAGAAACACACTGAAAGCCAATCTACAAGCCTTCTGTATTGTGTGCTTGGTCTACTTGATTATCCTGTTTTAAAGAATAGATACGTACACCTGTAGTTCTATAACAAACTTGGGCTCGATGTAATGGACAGTATGCTCTGCTCATCGTCAGGAGAATTAAGGCAAATGTGGCTGGTTGCTGGGAAGAATAGATACAGGAACCATTCCTACAGTTTAGCTATCATCATAAAACTGTACTGACAAGTCAATTAATCTTGTCTATACCAAGCTGTGTGTATCAAAGAAACCTTGGTTTATACGGGTTGTAAAAGCGAATAAGATTTATTGAGTACCTGATTGATATTGTAACTGTATCTCCAGTTTGTGATTTTTGCTGGTCATGCATGCCAGCTCAATTTTGGGAAGAAAACTATGGGTCAGATTGGATGTGTGTTCAAGTGATTATCTTAATGGTTATCAGTTTACAGGAAGATCCTAGTGGTATTGAAAAATGCACAGATTTTATTCCTCATATGCAGCCTTGACGGCTGCGTGCGTGTATGAGGGGATTGGGGAGATGTTGAGTATAATCATTTCAAGGATATCATATTAACATCAGTCAATATCTAAAGTTCGCATACCCCATTGGGTAGCGGTAGGGTGATTATTTGGCAGAGAAGGCTCAGTTTAAAGGTGAAATGACAGCCTTTTGGTTATGGGCGATCCAACATGAATTTCACAATCACCATGACACACTTTCTTGCAAATTCAAAGTGATTGTAAAATATCTAATGCAGCCAGTCTCATAAAAAGTGGATTAATAGTGACTGAATAGATTTTAACAGTTCTTCCAAGGACTACAAACACATGGTGTATTGATTTTCCTGTCACCTCCTCACTATACAAACATATAGAGAAAATGTGAAGCGATTAACTGCTTGGATTATGCACAACCTCGGTAACTGGGGTTGATCAAGTCACTTATTCATATTCTTATATCTGGGACTGCAATTCATAGTGTTTATATTGGATTGAATGAACAGAGTGACATCAGAGAATGGTACAGATTTCATTTTACACCTAAAATGACAGAATCTTGAGTTTTTTGGTTTCTCAAATTTTTTTCTTCATACAAATCAGTGATACAATGTATTTAGTAGTCATAACCATTTGACAGTTAACTAGCATTACATCTATCTATCAATCTTTGTTTTGAAGATGGCATCAAACATTGAGGCATCAAACAGCGTCATCTTAAATTACATGCCTGTGTACATTTTGAAAACCTATTATCATCACCAATCCTGTCTCAAGATGCAATGTCCATGGCTTTTTGAGCTGGTGCTTGTGAGATGGTTAACTAGGAAATTATCATTTAGAAAAAAAATTGTATATATATATCTTTTTGGGGGGATATTTTTGTTTTCATTTTTCATGTGCATTTGTATGTTCATGTAAACATTGTTTGGACATATCTATTCATCATTTGATATCATATTTGTAAGTTACATCTCATATATTGAATACGTTAATTTATTCACATATCTAATGGTTATATCTACTTATCTATTCAGTCACATTTTGGTTTAGTTTAATGTGAATCATCTAGACATTTGTGTGTAATATAAAGGCACAGGCAATGGAAGACAAAAGGAGAATATATGAATCTGGTGAATGTTGTACTTAAAGACAAAAACTGTTCCCGCTACACGATTAGTTCCATTGCAATAAAAAATGGTTTGAAACCAATCACTTGTTTTTTTGTTTTGTTTTTCCACTCGATTTTGTCATTGCATTGTTAAATGTAATTTTCAGTTGCCTAGAAAAAGAGAAGACTACATCATTTTGTGACTATAATATTGTAAAAGTGGCAATTTTTTTATTTTTGTGCATTGTGTGCAACCAGAAAATAGCACAAAAATAAACACACACAAATATTTTTGTAATGTCTAGATTCCACAGAATTAAGAACATATCGTCAGTTGAGAATGATAAGGGCGTTAAGTTGCCATCAAACCCATAGTGTTTAAGACAACTTAACGCCCTTCTCATTCTCAACAGATGATATGAAATTCATCTTACTTGACAGAGCATGAAAAATAACTCATTCAAAAAATATCCATCAATAGCTGTTACTACAATCCCATCTTCACACCAACCCCTCCCTCCCCCCCCCCCCCCCACACACACCCACTCAATCCACACTGGTGAAGAGAAATAAGATTAGATTGCTCAACCAACCCACCTGCAAGGGCGCCTTGAGACCGAGCTCCTCAGCGAAGAAAGCCAGCGTGTCCCAGGGGGCGTGCAGCTTGTAGTAGGTGATGAACTTCTTCTCCGTCTGCACCACGTCTTCCTCGATCTGCACCCCGGCCCGCTGGATGGCCTCCATGAACTTCTTGCGCCATGCTTTGTGCTGCTGCTCCTGGGCATCCTCCTCGGTCGGCGGCAGGTTGCTGGCCCGCCGCTCGCTGCGCTCCTTCTCCTTCTTCTGCAGCTGCTTCTCGCTCAGTTTCTCCTCCTCGTAGACGACCACGAAATCTGGTCACGCAGAGAGATCCATTAGAATTTTTTCGTGGGAAAGTTGGCACGTACTTTGCATCTTCTCAATCAGTGCATTCATAATATTAAAAGGTGTATAGCATACTCAAGTACAGTTATACCATACGCAACTTGTATTTGAGGACACATCTGAGCTCCACTGCACAATCAACACATGCTTTGCCAAACATCTCTGTTCATTATCAGGGGTGGTGTATAATATGTACAATAACCAGGAAAGATGTTTCTCTATGATGTGCAACATCTTTCAGCACTCTTGTACTGCTCTGAACAGAAAGATTCTGCAAAGAGTTGACAATTTAAAGATTATAGACATCAACTAAAACTTTTAATGATGATTTCATACTGTTGTAATGACAACACAATCATTACTGCTATCAATACCAGTAACATCACTTGGGTGTGAATAAAATCATAATTTTGCTGACATCATCAAGTACACTGCTCCTGTACTATTATTAGTCTTCATCATCATCATCATCAATGCTAAATAATATTAAAATCTGACATCATAATTCTACTAGTAACATTAGCATCTGTAGCAGATGTTGCAGCTGTGACAGAGAAAGGTACCGGTACTATCTTCATCACCTTCACTATCATCATTGATATTACTGTTATCATCATCATCATTACCACTACTATCACTGCTCTTTTAATACTAATTCTACTTTCACAACTTTTAACTGGTTCTTCTGCCAGTTCTACACCTGTCTTTACCATTACAGTGACTCATATTGCCAATCATACTTCAAGTGAGGAAATGAAACATCCGACAGAGCCACAGAAATTGGGTAATGACTTGGTTTGGTAAAGCATGGTCCTAGATCTACTCACTAATCCTTTATGTTCATAAAGACAATGTTTGTGGAGTTGTATCTTCTGTTTACATGTATCAGTGGAGTGAATCACCCTTTTGCACTTTCAAATAAGAATCTAGAGCAGTCTGATCAGTTCCAATGATGCATGCCCAAATAAAATTTAATGATAGTACAGCAGGTAACTCGGTCCTTTCAGAATGCACTGACACTAACACAAAATGTCAGCTAACATCGTTAGAATGCATGTGAGCAGTCTGCATGATCAACACTATTACTATGTTTCTATATATTTTAAATCAATAAACTTGTTTTTGATCATTTAATTCATTTTCAAACAATTATGGACTTAAAATTAATCACTTCTGGTAGGAAAGCAGTGGACAAGGAAGTTTAATTAGGTAATGTGTCAATATCATTTTTATTTTATACTTTGTCGAGAGGTAGACAATATTTTAATATGAAGATATTGTACTTGTCATGATATAGTTATGCTGAATGAAAGTGTCATTTCAAGTATCTGGTAATTACACCAAGGAATGATAGCCTTCTCTCCACTCTGAAATAAAAACTGACTGTGCAGATTCATTATATTCTACATGAAGGCAGAGTATTGAAATAGAGTTGTAACGGAATAAATGGACTTGATATCAGGCTAGTTTCTTACCAATCTTTCTCTTGCCATCATTGAAGAAGGTGCCTGGATGATCATTGGTGTTTTGCTGGGTGAACAATATGGTGTCCAAAGTATCATTTTGCTATGCAAAGGAAAAAACAAACACACATATAAAAATGATAACAACAAAGTTGACAATGCAAGTTTAACTTCTTTACAAAGATCCAACTACATGTACATGTACATCTCAACGCCACAAAATGCATTTTTTTTTTCAAACATAACTGACTAAGTATGAAAAAGCTTCCTCCTTTTTCTAATAATTTAAATTCATCAGCACCTGAGTAGATATTGTGATTTCTTGGAATTATACATGCTCTTTCACGTGTCATAAGAGGTTTCTCGTTATCCCACCATCATATAAGAAACCTGAAGTACAATGTGCAGGTCTCAACCAAAACTATACAATCCCTTGAATAGATGGACCCTACAGAGCACTGGTAAGCACTTTTTAAAGGGTGTTTAAAAGTCCTCAAAAGTTTTAACTGATGAATTGTCTGTAAAAGGCACTAGAAAGCAAAGACCCAATCATAAAACATACTGCCACTCAAACTCACTTTTACGAAGTAGACCGTTCACACAATTGGCAACAAAAGAACAATCAACACAATAATGCCTTCTATTGTCTTTAGCCTTACAGACAGAAGGACATCTACAAAGAAGTCTGTGTGTTACCTTGCGCGCATGGATTCCAAAATGCTCACAACAACTTGGCGTACAACTGACCTTTCAAGCTATATTGGAATGGTGATTTTATAAACTTCTAACGGAGAATGCCACCACAGGACAAATTACTTGGAATAATCATTGATACACTGTAGTTTTGGATGAAATTGGAATAGGGGTCTACAAGAGAAGGAATAGCATTTGAATGTTGGGGTGTTATCAAACGTGGGCTCCTGTCTGTGGCGAGTTGAAAATGGTCATAAATCTGACTGTGATGTCATAGCTGCAAAAAAAAAAAAAGAAGATTTTTCCTGAATCATTTTAAGAACTCTGTTCATGATGCATGACTCATTTCTTAACATTTTCCGGAAGAGAACAAAATACTCATTAGAATGTAACTGAAATAAAGATATTTTTTCTTCGAATTTTTGCATGCAATTTATATGTGCTTTTGCAACATGGTACAAACAAGTTGCCACAATGTATGTCTGCCAATTTCTCCTCAGCAAACATACACCTTTTACCAAATGTACCGAGACGAACATTAGAAATGCTGACACATGGTTGTGTCATCTGGTAGTGAAAGTGATGTGTAAATAGGAACAGTTACGCTCCGTCAGCAGAGCATCCTTTGGGCGTCGTTTGCCCCCAATCATATTTGTGAAGTGAAGCATCCTACACAGGCATTATCAGAGTGCCTTGAAAACACATGTCCTGTACTAAACTGCGGGGGGGGGGGGGGGGGGGGGGGGGAGGAACAGAATCTTGAAAAGGAAGGAGTAAATTCAGAGGGTGATTCCTAATATTGCTGTGCATTGAAAGTCAGTAAAATTCTTTTAATTACGTGTGATTATATTTAGATACGCTAAACTTGAAATACGCTTACAGAATCTTGAAAAGGAAAGAGTAAATTCAGAGGGTGATTCCTAATATTGCTGTGCATTGAAAGTCAGTAAAATTCTTTTAATTACGCGTGATTATATTTAGATACGCTAAACTTGAAATACGCTTATAGAATCTTGAAAAGGAAAGAGTAAATTCAGAGGGTGATTCCTAATATTGCTGTGCATTGAAAGTCAGTAAAATTCTTTTAATTACGTGTGATTATATTTAGATACGCTAAACTTGAAATACGCTTATAGAATCTTGAAAAGGAAAGAGTAAATTCAGAGGGTGATTCCTAATATTGCTGTGCATTGAAAGTCAGTAAAATTCTTTTAATTACGTGTGATTATATTTAGATACGCTAAACATGAAACGCGCTTATAGAATCTTGAAAAGGAAAGAGTAAATTCAGAGGGTGATTCCTAATATTGCTGTGCATTGAAAGTCAGTAAAATTCTTTTAATTACGTGTGATTATATTTAGATACGCTAAACTTGAAATACCCTTATAGAATCTTGAAAAGGAAAGAGTAAATTCAGAGGGTGATTCCTAATATTGCTGTGCATTGAAAGTCAGTAAAATTCTTTTAATTACGTGTGATTATATTTAGATACGCTAAACTTGAAATACGCTTATAGAATCTTGAAAAGGAAAGAGTAAACTCAGAGGGTGATTCCTAATATTGCTGTGCATTGAAAGTCAGTAAAATTCTTTTAATTACGTGTGATTATATTTAGATACGCTAAACTTGAAATACGCTAAATAGAATCTTGAAAAGGAAAGAGTAAATTCAGAGGGTGATTCCTAATATTGCTGTGCATTGAAAGTAAGTAAAATTCTTTTAATTACGTGTGATTATATTTAGATACGCTAAACTTGAAATACGCTTACATTTTTTTTTTTCACTGATGGCAGACATATCCATATTGGAAATCAGACAGGAATGAAAATATTCAAAAGTAAGAATTATAATGATTTTAAAGGCATACACTGAAATCAACTCAAACATAGAATAGAATTGCACTTTACCAACACCATTCATTATCCACATGAAAGTATGCATATTATCATTCATCTGATGCTGGCATTGTGGGCAAAAGATCCATGTAGTAATACCACCTAGTCTTCTTTTCAGACTGCAGACAGTATTTTTTTTTTTACCTGGTGTTAACCCCTAGTGCAATTCCACTCATACAGGATGTATGTTCAAACTGACTCTGATTAGTTATTGTAATAGGTGTTTATACTGTAAATACAATGTAATCACTATGACTATATGATTTTGAGGAACTGAGCCACTGGAAATTGCAAATCATTTAACAAATGTCCTGTCCCTTTTATGATTTATAAATGTCAAACAGACTGAAACAAGACTAAGAACCAAGGAGACTTTACAATGTAAAGGCACACTATTTTTGTATTGGAGCCATCCAAGCATAAAAAAACATATGAATGGAATATGTCTGAGCATTAGATCTTTCATAACTCATTCGCTGATGGTTTAGTGCACAAAATCACACCAGGAATGAAAGACCAGCAGTTGGAAGGGCGCGCATTTTCCTCTGGCCTTCACACACTGTGATTCTCACTTTACAGTTTATATAAAGTTGACAAAGTTTTCTACTATTACACTAAATGTAAGCTTATGAGAGGCCCTTTATACTGTAGGTTCGTTTGGGGGGCAAATCGGGGGTGCATAATGTTCAATTTGCCGAAGGCAGAATCAGTGTTTTCAAATATATGCTTTCAAACATGCTGATTCAAAACGACATTCATGGGGGTACTGTTTAAGGTAAATATTTTAAAGCTTGAGAAAAAGCTGATAGTACCTTATACCACACACATGCACTGCGTATTGCTGAAGTCCTTTAAACCCCTATTGTAGTGAACTGTTCTGCATATATATACATGTCTACTCATTGTGAACCTGAAAGGCATTGAGATGAATCATAAACTTCTGTTTGGCATGTACTGTATACGCTATATATTTCGCGGGGGTTTTATTTTCGTGAATTTCGCGAGTCGGGAGCTATTCGCGAAATGAACAACACCCGAAAATATTACCTTTCAAAATGAATCCCTTGCCTTGATGATACGAACATTTCAGTACTAGTATACCATGTCACGGCTTTCCGAACAGACCATACTGGCTAAGCTTGTTTACATACATATAGCACGTCCACGTCTACTTACGAATACTGTAGAGAGCCAATCCATTATCGCAAGGGGACCACTCATCACAAATCTAGCGCGATGAACTTAACCACTTCAAAAATGTTGAATTCTAACTTACTAGTTCGGAGAGTTTGGTAAGTTTTTTTTTCATGCAGTGTATATTATAAACTAGTATCATTCTTATTTGCTAGTAAGTTGAAAATTCACACTTTCTTTGCCACTTCATATTTTCTCTGGTCCCCCAATCGCGAATTTAACCACTCGCGAAAATGTGTGACAGCGGCAATTCACGAAAATTTATGTACGTGAAAATTATAGCGTATACAGTTTATGCTTTACCAGTAAATGTGATCAGAGCAAAACACTGACCGTAAATGCACTAATTTGTGCATAAAGAATCAGCATTTTGAAACACTGTTTGTATCACGGCGAGTCGGAACGCACCCATGTTTTACCCTAACCACGTTTCAGAATGCTGATTCCGGCACTAAAATGAGAAATAAACACACCCTAAAAAATCATTGCTGATAAATTTATTAAACCTCATACTGTATGTGGAGAGACTGTAGTGTAGACCAGATAAGAGTGGTTAGCTCTTTATCAAAATCATCACTGCTTAGAAATAACCTGATGTGGGGAGAACTGAGTTTTCATCGGGCAACATGTACATATCTTGGATGATTTGAAAAGTGGAAGGCCAATTTTGTGCAACTTCATATAAATAGGTCCCTTTTCAGGAAAACTCTCCTTTTAATACACAGAAATGGTAAATTCATGCAAGGTTTTGAGCACAGAAGCTATAAACTTTGCATGCCAATCTCGGAAAAAAAAAACAAAAAAACACCCATTGTGTATGAATGGAAGAAAAACCCAGAAAACATAATATCTCAGCACGCATGCCTCCTAATTTCAAATGCTCACTAAATTTCGGTATACCTTGTGTTTAACCCATTTCATACTGAATTCTGAAATCCCTATAGACTAATACACAGGCCACAAGGTTCCAGTATGGAACGGGTTAACACTGCCTTGGTGAGGTCTTTTGCAGATTTGATAAAACATATATATACAAACAAGAGAAATTGAGGATTTGTGCCATTTTTTAAAGTTTTTAAAAATGCTTGTCAAAACAAAGAAATAGAGTGTCAAAAAATCTTAGTAACTGACTTGTCTTCATTTAAAGGGTTCGTATATAAGTTTTGGTTGAGAGCTAATTTCAGGTTTCTAACATTTTTTTTTTTTGGTGAGATAATGAGAAACCTCTTATGAAATATGAAAGAGCATGTAATTCCATGAGGAATTCAACGTTTACTAGATGAAAATTGGTTTTAAAATGGCTGAGATATCAAAAACAGAGCGATTCTAATAAGTGTGGGACCCACACTTTATTACGATCGCTTTGCTTTACTTTGTTTTTTGATGTTTCAGTCATTCCAAACCCGATTTTCATAAAATAAACTTTGAATTCCTCTTAAGATGGTATGCTCTGTACTATTTTATAAGTGTTTTCTTGGTATCTCGCAAAAAGTTAAAAGCCCAATTCTCATCTCTACCATATGCATAATGAGCTTCCATATAAAATGGGACGGTAGAATAAGTGGATATTTTTTACTTGCATCAGGGAGGTGCTATTAGCACCTCCCTGCTTGCATGTAAAAGTGCTGTCACAGAGAGCAGACTGTAAAGCATATTCTGCTTCTTTATAGCGATGTGAGAAAAGTGAGTTCAGGAAATTATTTGCTCTGGAGATCTACTATGTTATCTGCCAAAGCATTAGCTGGAGAGGGATGACACTTCCATTTCTATTTATTAGTCTCTATATTTCAATTTTTAGATTGTTTGGCTTTAAATATAAAAAAAGGTGAGATATTTCATATTTTTTCTTTCTGCAGTGTAAAAATAAAAACACTATTCTTTAACCCTTGCAAAATCCTATTTAGGTGGATGTACATGTACAATTGCAAACAAACAAACAAACAAACAGAAACAAAGGGAAAACCCATAGCTTATCATTTACACTGCCAGAAAAAGCAGAATCTTCCCAGTGTTTTGGCAAATGCAGATCATGCCGAAGAAAAAATGTCATAGATTTGGGCCTTTCAGTAGTCAAGGAGTGCACATAAGTGCTTTATGGACAGGCTGGAAGGAGTTTGCTCCCTGTGAAGAGGGCAAATGTGTGACAAAAAACAAAAAACAAAAAACAGAATAAAACCAGCAAGTCGGGGAATGAACGTCCATTTACACTGCCCCCCCCCCCACCCCAAAAAACAACAACTTAATAAAATAAAAACGAATGAAAATAAAAATGCACCTGCAGTACATAATGTGTAGTTGCCCAGCATCTTCTGACAAAACCTGGAATGTGCCAAAAACAATTATTTTTTTTTTCAGTGGCAGTGTACAGATGTAAATGACCCTAATGTTGCCACACTGAAGTCTACATGCCATTCAAAGCATTATTTACAATTCGCAGAGGAAGCAAAACCCAGCTTTAGTGCTTCAAAACAGTTCCAAAATGCAAGTTAGCAGGATAGAAATGACCAATGTAAAATGTTAGTCAGTATTCAATTGATGTTAAGTATTGTACATATAAATCTCATGTAAATATACATAATGTTATAAGATTGTTTCTAGACTAAACTACCTAGAGTTATGGTTTATTGAGAAAAATATTATCTCCTTGTATTTTAGGCTTTATTGCAAAACTTGTATATGGTAGGATGTTTTGATATAACCGACCTACACATATTGCATCAAATGCGATAACTCCAAAATTTTTTAATCACTGCCCCCAATGGCAAACAGTACATTTTATAATGCATTGAATCTGTATCTTCCCAACCTATGGGCCAGATACACAAAAGGACACCATGGTACCTCATAATGGTATTGCTTTTTAATACAACTTTTCCTTTTTCAGTTAATTAGATATATATAAATTGGCTGTACTCAGATATTTCTGACATAACCCTTAGTCTACTTTGGTGCAAAAGTGGAAGTCTTATAAAATGTGCCATTAGTCAGATATCGTTCATATAAAACAAACATCTTTACTATTCAAAATAATGATTCAAAATGTCATGGGATATAGAATTTGGCATGGTCTCTTTGGGTTGGTGGGAATGGCATACTGCAGGTAACATAAAAAAAAGACACAATTAGTGCAAACAAATACAATCACTAAATTTGTGGCACACTTCAAAAATAAACTTTATGATTCATATATATTCACTTTATATATTTATAGTAATCATAATGTATGAATGAAATTATACATTCATGCAAGAGATCACACAAAGAATTACAATGTAACAAAAAGGTGAAAATCAAATTCACCCTTTGGCTTTACTTCACAAAGACTTTTAGGTAGCAAGGTAAGTTGCAAATCACCAGAATGATCATGGGCACTTGATTTTGGACAGGCACAATCGAACACATTTATGGCCTATTAAATCTATATTACGAATAGCATACAATTTTACAGTAAATATGGAGTAAAACGACCTTTAAACAACAGCCAAATATCTGAGAATGGCTGAATGCTGTGTATCTAGGTGGAACTGCACAGGGCTCTGCATGCACTTTTAAAGCTACCGGAACGGAATGGTTTGGTCAAAATTAACAACCAATACTGCATACACATCCCCCCCCCCCCCCCCCCCGCCACCATGCCAAGCACATGATTAATCAAGTGTAAGGTAAATGCCACCGGGTTAAAATGATATATCATGGCAGTCTACAAAATGAGAGACAGCAAGATGTTGTGGTAGTTGTTCATTATTTGCTTTGTTTTTCCCTTGTTTAAATCAAACCAAGACTTCACTTGTTCTTCCATTCTTGAGCTACACATGTAAGTCTACAAGTTTGCAATTTTGTATTTGTAGGGTCATAAGTCATCTATGTGAATGACAACATCTCGAGTATCACAGGTGGGTTGTACATGAGAAATTGTAAAAATCATCACTGTTGAATAAATGATTTATTGCTCAAATAAAATCTCCTCTTCTAGACTTACAGCTGTGTCAAGAAAGGTCTGTCAGGATCCTAAAAAACAATTGCTGGTCAATTGACAATGATTTGCACTCATTCGTTGCTCACTGCAAAACAGGTGGCAAACGAAATCATACTTCAAAGGGATCTCTATCAATTTGTTTTTATAAAAACATTAAAGGAAACCTACGAAATACAATTTATGCATGTTGACCTGTATAGACTCATTAGTCATAGTGTACCCTAAATCATGTAGGTGGTCAACAGAATATCTATCAAAATATGCATCATCAATATACGGCCCATTCTCAGTAAAAGCGTTCAAATACGGAATTTTGGTGTCGCCGACATTCCATGACAGTTTGCGGTTCCCTGAAACCTATTAGATACTATTTAAATGTTTATAATATATCACGAGGACTTTATTTCTTAAAAATAAACACGATCAAATGCGGTTGTCTGCCTTTTTGTATAAAATTTTGCTGTTAAACTTCGTTAAGACCCCCAAAACGCAGTGTCGCCGGCTATTTCAGAATTATGTTTTATTGCTACTCTCCGTCCACAAGCACACTTTCCAAATATCATTTTCATGGTCGATGAGCATATCATATGTGCAAATCACAATACTCAAAAAGTTTCAAAATTTTTATTGACTTCTTTTTTTATAGCCTTTTGAAACCTGTCGCCAAATTCACCGCCAGATACGTTACCAGTTTCTTTAGTGTTACAGCATTGGGAAAATAACAAGACTATGCAATGACCCTGTGTATATGAAACCCTGAGGATATACTTCATACACTGCAAGTACTTAAATTTTTTGTGCAACAGCTCTTTATTGAGAATACGGTATAATGTTTGAAATATCGGTTTTCTACACTTTTATTTGGACAGATACGTTACACACTTTTCACGCCACCCACTGCGACAGATATTGCAATGTCAGACAAATTGTATATTATACATTACTCCTCGGAATGACGCATCGATTCAACATTAAAGTTTAGTACAAGTGAGAAATATTTGGTAGATATCGCTCTCATAATAATATGATCGACCATATACGTTACCACAGATACGTTACACCAGATACGTGACCGAATTTTGCTCATTGGTCTTGTGCTTTCTGGGGATCAAATCTGGTCAAAATTCATCCCTACCCATTACATGCTTCGTTTTGTTGGACCTCAGGATTATATTCTTACACCAAAAGGACAGAGAGGTGAAAAAGAGCAACACTTCCACATGATTTTTCTTTGTGCATCAGTGTCTCACAACTTAATGCCAAGTTTTCCGACAGATACGTTACCACATAATCAAAATGCTGAAAAGAAATTGTAAATGTTTTTACAAACAAATCGTTGTGTGCTCATAAACTCCAAAGTTCTATTCTATAAAACCCAGCCACTTTCATATTCTATGCAACAACTTTGAACGTTTATTTTACAAGACGAAGCTAAGATTCAGCATATCAGTTTTTTGCTTTTCAGATTTAGCAGATACGTTACGTATAATTCAGGGCACCCACGGTGACAAATAATGTTATGTAAAACAAAGCGTTCATAAAACAAATCTGCATAGAATGACGCTTCCACAAAAAATTAAAGTTATGTTCAAATGAAGAATATTCAGTAGAAATCGCTCTGTAACTTCACTGACAGATTCATTTACGTACGCCAGATACGTTACCAAACTTTGAAAGAGTAAAAAGTAGTTTATAAAACGCTACCGAGAAAAGTTTCAGTGTTCTGTTGTATATTTATTCTAGTGTTTTTCAACATATGAAGAATTACTCAAGATTCATTGATAAGTTGAACAATTATTTATTCATTTTCATTAAAAGGGATGAGCCAAATACGTTACCATAGGTCAAACAACTGTTTAGCATATCGAGTTCATAGAGACTGTACCTACTTCCTTCTAAGTGCCTGCAAAAATATATTTTTCAAACCTTGTTTGCATTATCCATCAAAACTTAATGAATATTTACAGTTGGATGGATAAATACATTCAGACGTAAGATGAGAATATTCTGTGAATGAAGAACTCAGCTTTCACATTTAGGGCTCTTTTCCACTACATTTCATAGTTTAAATATTACGTACAATGTTTAAAATGGTTAATTTGGGCTTACATCATTCATTTTTACATCAATTCATGAGGTAAATAATTAAACAGTTGATATTTATTAATTCATACACAACTAAAATTATTACTTATATTTTACCAGATACGTTACCAAAGGTGATTCGATGTTTTTCAATAGTTCTTTCCCCAGGAAAGCAATTCATATTTATTTCCTGTGGAAATTCCAGATCGGATCGTTCCCTTTGCATGATTTGTGGGATTCGAAACTTTATTTGTAAGCGAAATTTGCTAAAAATACAAAGTGAATCTTAAGGTTATATTTCATTTCAACAAAAAGCATATTTCAACCTACCACACAGAAATAATTTCTACCAATTAGCAAGGGATGACAACATCTTTACCTCTTGAAAAACCCCAATATCTTTAGGGGGGACAGATGTCTTTTCCTGAACAGAAATTAGATCAAAACAATAAATTTAATTCAGAGTTAGGAGTCCATTACAACATATAAATTTGCGGTAACGTATCTGATTGGTGATCAAAAATCATAAATGATGCTCTATTTCAATTCATTTTTACTCAATGAATGGGCATCATTTAGAATGTTCCACTTTTTGTTTCATATTTGACCAGTTTTGAAGTTTCCGAAAACACATCTTTGAATGTATTACTTTGTGGTTGATTTTTCGGTTTTACTCACATGGAATTGAACACTTAATCTGAGAATGGCCCATACAGATTTGATAATATTTTTTTTTTTACTATTTTTCTTCAAATTACATGCACGTACAGTGTACTTGGATTTACATGTCTTATGCCCACAAAAAAAGAGCATCCAAACCATAATTCTGTCAACAACATCATCTGTCAGTTACTGGTAAAGTAATAATGCACCTTCCCCTAGATGGAGTATAACTTGAGTGTTACCCTGCAATGTCTTTTGTTTAATCATACGAGTAACATATAGATAAATGCAAGTTATGCTCCGTCTAGGGGAAGGTGCATTCCAATATAACTCAATGAAATTGTCAATCACATCTTTACTAAGTAGCAATTAGAATGTCGAATTGGTATTTAAGTACAAGTACTCAATTTCTGCAAGCACCTGCAACCTAACATGTTTCACAAGAGTAACTTGTATTGTTTCGCATATCATGCATTTAAAGGCATAATTTACCATTTGCAGATGAAAGCATTAGTGCTATAAAATAGTTCTAAAATGTGAGTTAGGGATAGAAACAACCACTGTCAAAATTTGAATCCGTATAATCGATGTTAAGTGTTGTTAAATACACAAAATGTGAACAATAGTTATAATAAAAAATTTTCCAGACTAAACCGTATACAGTTACGGTTTATTGAGAAAAACCCTGATATCTCCTTATATCTTAGGTTTTATTGCAAATATTTCATATGGTAGGATGTTTTGTGATACAACAGACCTACACATATGCATCAAATATGATATCTTGAAAATTTTTGAAATCACTGCTCCCAAAGGTAAACTGGACCTTTAAGTGAAGAGAGTAATGAAATATCGCCTTGTGAATGTTAGTTACGAGAATATTTATTGTGACAAAATATTAATTAGTGTTCCATGCACAAATATGGGTGACTTGGCCAAATGGGAGAGACCCCACAAAGAGAGTTGTTGTTGTTGTTTCAATAGCTGCATAAATTTCTACACGTTTGCTTTTCATCATTTCTGTCAGTACATGTAGGTGAGGAGCATTCAACTTTGACGAGTTGTACTGTATCTGAAGGCTAAACAGTCAGACTGTGACCTTTACTGTAAAGTCCCGTTGGTGACTTTTTAATGCTTTTTGTGATGCAAAATCTTACGGGCATCAATTTGGCAACCAGGAAGCACGCAGAGTGAATAAAAACCTAAATTAAATGCCATTAATTACGGATGAATAGCTATGATGAAAAGCAAGAATCATTTAAGTTCTTCCTCGCAATTAATTGTTTCAATTATATTTAAATATTATAAACATGTTGTGATTCAGGGAATGCTACACCTGTATAAAGGTTTTTAAGAAATCTGCACAAGGCTTGAAATCCAAAGGACATCGTTGCTGGGGTGACAAGACCTTGTATCTCAAATTTTGGTGAAAATGACTTTTTTGCATTAGTGGTCAAAAAATCGGTTAAGTGATGTCCTGTTCAAATCCCAGCTGTCTTACCCCAAAAATGAAGCCACCACGGCATGTCAAAGGAATGGCTATCCCATTCAGTATAGTGCTTTGGCAGCCATGTTTTTTGGCTCTCCTGAACATTTGACATTTTTGAGATACGAGGTCTTGTCGCCCCAGCGACGACATGACATTCAGTATTGCTTGTTATGACAATTGTTCCAACTGATATTGATGATACAAATAGGACCTACGTAGGGACAGTATGACCTGATCATGCTACAATGGAGGGGGAATTAGGTTCACAAGCCAAGGTATATCTAACTTGACAGCAGAAGCTGTGTGACTGAGGAACATATAATGGTAATTTCATGAGTTTAATTATTGTTCTGAAGTAATCTGAGACAATCTGTTATGATTGACACATGATTTCATTTGATGCACTTCATGTTCAAACTGGACCCAAGCTATTAAAGATTAAAGGGATGGTACAGTTTTGGTTGAGATGGGGATTCAGGTTTTAACTTTTTGTGAGATAATTGTGACCCGCTACAACAAAAGGATCCGAAAGTCGGGGGAGGACAATTTTCCGAAAATGGCATGATATTATTCCCGTACTTTTCTACTTTAATTTCATATATAGCACAACTCATAAAAGTACTCGGTTGTGGAGATATCAATGATTTTATTAGCTCATGTCAATTGGTTGAGGAAATCAGAGTTTCCAGAAAAACGCCTTCAAAGTTGTCATTCAGACGCTATCATGGTCATGGGGAGGCAAGACAGTTTTCACCGCTTGACAATAGAAGGCACGCTCCTAGCAACCTCCGCCATGTTCAGTCAAGCTTAGCGCCAGCGGTCTACGCACAACCAATCGGTAATCAGGATGCCACGCACTGACCAATAAGATCACTCCCTCGTTGCTAGGGGCGGAGTCTAGCTGCGGCGCTAAATCCAAATCTTCGGACACATTTCTCTTACATTTAAAGTCGGAAAATCATGGCCCAGAAAAACGCTAATTTCTTGAGTTTCCTTTGATCATTTAGCTTCGAAATTTCGGCAGATGATGGACAAAACAGAGTACAAAATTATGTCAAAAACAGAAATCCGATTGTTTTGACCAATTTTGATGATGTGACTTCAAACTCGATTTTCTCGAATCGGCCATCAGCGACTTTAGGATCCTTTTGTTGTAGCGGGTCACAATTAGAAACCACTTGTATTGACTAATATTCAAAATATCAATGAGCGTAAAATTTTAAGAGGAATTAAATGTTTATATTTATGAAAATTGGTTTTGAAATGGTTGAGATATATCCAAAAGCAAAGCAAAACAAAGTGGTCCTAATGAAAGGTGGGTCCCATGTTTTATAAGGACTATAGATATTTGTTTTTGGATATATATATATCAGCTAATTAAACCCAATCCTTATCAAATAAACTTTTAAATTCTTCTCCAAAACATTGTATGCTCTATAATATTGCATAAAAGTACAAAAAGTTCTAATTATCTCACAAAATATCAAAACCTAAACCCCTATCTCAACCAAAACTGTACTACATACCATTAATCTCTAATAGCTAGCCTGGCTTGTATGCACCTACTGCATACATAGCACACATTTTTTTTCCCCCAAACATTTGCAGGTCCATGCTTGTTTGGGAAATATCCATACATTAAACATTGCCATGTCTGAACTTTCCATATGCACTGCAATGAAAAGCGTGAAGATTTCTGCCACCATAGCGGCACACATCAATGCAATTTGCTTAGTACTCTGCATAGTCTGTTATTGGCAACTTCATCCTATCTAGGTGCGGTGGCTAGCTGAACATTCTCTGTTTTGCTGCATGAATGAATATTAAAACACATCCAGTGGAAGTGACAGGGAAAATATTGCAAATCTCTCTGTGGTGAGCAATTCTCATTTCAAAATGCCAAAGCAAATTTCACCAAAAGTTTCACTAGTAACAGTTGAAGGCTGCACTGCCCTCAAGTGTTTTCCTGCATTGCTAATGATGGCTCTTAGGCATTATAACAGTTGCCTATCAACAGTCATGATTCTACATGGGTAGGCCTAACGTGAATGGTCCTTATGTTAACATCTTCACATGGTTGTAAAATATGGAACCTGACCGAGTATAAAGAGGCTGTGTACAGTAGATTGTATCCTGTTCCTGCTGAAGACAGCAAATATTGATCCACAACTATATGAGGGTAACTCAACCTGTTGTCAGCCCCCAAAACAGGTGGTGATCTTCCCACAGGGTTCCACTTTCCCTCCTGTCACTATTACAGTTGTAACTGGATGTAAATCACAAACCTCTGTACATTTTGTATATGGTAGACTTCTACACACTGTAGCTAAAAACAGTGTCCACTGGAAGCCATTCTCCAGCAAATGCTTTGATCTATTTTTGTGTCGCATTATTCTGAATCCACAATGCATACACACTTTTGGAAAACATTCTGTTTTTCAAAGCCATGTAACTTTTTATAGTTCTAAGTACTATTAGTGGAGCGGCATAGCTTGAAATATTAGAGGAATTGTGCATTTTATGATAAAAGCACCAAATTTCGCACACATGTTGACAATGACATTTGAAATAAATTCAGATATTGGGCCATTGTAAATAGCGCCCTCAGCGGCCATGGCAGCCATATTTCAAAATGGCCGCCATAAATGCCATTTTTCGTAAAAATTTACAAATTTCAGAAGGAAAAATCAATGAGGATTTGCAAACGAGTGGGAAATAACATTTAAAATAGATTTAGACATTGGGCCACAGCAAATTGCGCCCTCAACGGAAATGGCAGCCATTTTCAAAATGGCCGCCATAAATGCCATTTTTCGCAAAAAAAAAAAACAATATTTCAGAAGGGAAAACCAGTAAGATTTTGCAAACGAGTGGGAAATAACATTAAAAATAAGTTCAGATATAGGGCCATCGTAAATAGCGCCCTCAACGGCCATAGCAGCCATTTTTTTTCCAAAATGGCCGCCATAAATGCCATTTTTCGTAAAAATTTACAAATTTCAGAAGGGGAAATCAATAAGATTTTGCAAATTTGTCAGAAATAGCATTCAAAATAACTTCAGATATTGGGCCATCGCAAATTGTGCCCTCAACGGCGATGACAGGGATTATTAAAATGGCCGCCATAAATGCCAGTTTTTGTAAAATTTTAAAAATTTCAGAAGGGAAAATCAATAAGATTTTGCAAACGAGTGGGAAATAACATTCAAAATAAATTTAGATATTGGGCCATCGCAAATTGCGCCCTCAACGGCCATGGCAGCCATTTTTTTCAAAATGGCCGCCACAAATGCCAGTTTCCGTAAGATTTTACAAATTTCAGAAGGAAAAATCAATAAGATTTTGCAAATGAGTGGAATATAACATTTAAAATGAATTTAGATATTGGGCCATCGCAAATTGTGCCCCCAATGGTCATGGCAGCCATTTTTTCAAAATGGTCGCCATAAATGCAATTTTTTTTTCTCTGAATTTACTAATTCCACAAGAAAAGTCAATAAGATCTTGCACTCAATTCAAAAATTTCGTTTGAAATATATCTTGCGCCTATGCATTACATTATTGTAAATAGCGCCCTCAATGGCCATTGCAGCCATTTTTCAAAATGGCCACCATGGTTTCCATCATTTTTTATTTCCTGATTTCACAAAAGGAAAAGTCAACTAGACCCGGAATTTGTCAAGACTGACAAATTAGGTGATCCGATCTTTTGAAAATCAATGGTTTGAGTTTTGATCCCAATATGGGCATGACTATACAGGTTTCATCTGTGTTTAGGGATATTGGCTGTGTGATGTTTGGATACTGATTTTGAAAAGGGAGTCAGGTCTGCCATCTATGGTACCATATTCCGTTCACACTATAACGAAGATACAGAATGAAGTATATTTGAGCATTGAGCCCACTTTGTACAACCAAGATGGCATCTGAACAAAAAGTGATTACTTTGTGAAATGATCGATGTGACATGGTCTGTGCGTGTGCAAAATATGGGAGAGATAGGACATGTATTTACTAAAATACAGGATGAAACATTTATGATCTTTGACCCTTATTTACATATCAAGACGGTGTCTGATCAAGTAGTTGTTATTTTATGAAATAATGTACGTACCATGAACTAAACATGTGCAAAATATGGGGGAGATAGGGGCTATTCTTCTTGAGTTATTGCAAAGAAAGTTGGAGAAAGAAAAAAATATGAAAAATACATCGAAGATAACCTTAATTTTAACCACGTTTTTGGACGTGATCCCGACATTGTATGAAAAACAAAGGGGACACGTACGATAGCGCAAAGTCTCAGCTACAACATATTAAAATCTGGGAGAAATCCACAGAAGGGTAAGTGAGCTAGTGCACTTTCGAAAATCAATGATTTGAGTCCTGATCCCAATAGGCATGACCGTAAAGGTTTCATCTGTGGTTATGGACATTGGCCATGTCATATTTGGATTCTCATTTAGAAAAGAGAGTGAGGTCTGCCATCTTTGGTACCAAAGTCGGTATATACTATAACGAAGATACATAATGAAGTATATTTGACCATTGACCCCACTCTGTACAGCCAAAATGGCATCTGAGAAAAAAATGGTTATTTTGTGAAATGATCTTGGTAGCGTGGTCTTTGTGTGTGCGAAATATTGGAAAGATAGGACATGTATTCCCCAAGATACAGGATGATACATTTATGACCTTTGACCCTAATTTATCTACCCAAGATGGTGTTCGATCAAGTAGTTGTGATCTTATAAAATAATGTAGGGCCTACGTCACATGAACTAAACATGTTCAAAATATGGGGGTACTAGGGAATGTCTTTCATGTGTTATTCCAAAGAAATTTGCAAAAAGAAAGAAATATGAAAATACATCGAAGCTAAGCTTTAATTTAAGCGAAGTTTTTCGACGTGATTTCGACGTCGTATGAAAAAAAAAAAAACGGAGGACACATTACCGACAGCGCAAAGTCTAAGCTAACACATTAAAATCTGGGAGAAATTCACCGTAGGATAAGTTACATAGTGCTCGAAAAAGACAGTCATGTTAATTTTCATTTCAAGAAAAACTGCACTCCTATAGAGATAACTCGCAAATGGATCAAATTTGACGAGGTTACCTTCAATCTATTTTTACGAGGTGAAGACTTTATCAAAACTGATAGAGTATTAAATAAGCTACAGCATACTGAAATCTGGGTGAAAATTGGCCAAGGATAAGTGAGATACGCTCGAGTAAACTTGAAATTTGATGACGTCATTTTGAAATTTTACTCTTTTTGATTTATTAAGAAATTTGATACCTTTTCATCTTTTTTTCAGCATTGCCAACCCATGAAATGACATGTTCAACTCATCAGTTTTCAAAATATGTCAAGAAAATGGGGGGTCACCGTCTATCCTGGCGAGTAAACTCGGATTTAAAATTGGCGTTTTTTTGGCATTGTTGCACTGTATATCGCCATTAACGCGCGCGCTGATTTTCAACTTCGACGGGCCCGTATGACGTCATATTGAGTCGGATTGACCTGAAACTTGGCAGAAATATTCCTTGACATTTCAGACATCCGATCTGTGTAAAAAAAGTGGAAATTTCTATTGCATATAAGCTGTACGTGCGTATATGCGCGCGCGCGTACGCGTCCGTCCAATTTTTTCAATTTTTCAAAAAATGCTCCAAATGGTCTGAAACGTGTGCAAAAAAAATTTGAGCTCGATTTGAGCATACAAATATTTCGACGCGCGCGTACGCGCGCGTTTTAAGAGAAAATATGAATTTTGAGAATATGAGTAGAATGCGCATAACTTGAAATATATGTGACGTAAATTTCATTGAAAAATTCTATTCCATTGATGAGATATGATTGAGAATGTGTTTTCATATAATGACGTCATAGTGACGTCACGGTCGACTGATCACTATGATTTTATTAGACCCGTCGTCTTTGGGACACGATACATATATGGTATAAGTTTGAAATTGATAGGAAGAACACTTTCTGAGCTAATCGATACACAAATTTTGTCCAGAAATAAAGAAGAAGAAGAAGAAGAACATACAAAGAATCCGTACAGATACAGAAGGTGATCCGAGAGGATACTCGGATCACCTAACAAAGAATCCGTACAGATACAGAAGGTGATCCGAGAGGATACTCGGATCACCTAATGAAGCTAAGCTTTGATTACTTAAGCCGAGTTTTTCGACGTGCTTTTGACGTCGTATGAAAAAACGGAGAACTTATTACGATAGCGCAAAGTCTCAGGTACAACATATTAAAATCTGGGAGAAATTCATCGAAGGGTGAGTGAGCTGGTGCTGGATAAAGACAATCATGTCAATTTTCACATCTAGAAAAATTCCCTCCCGTAGAGATAACACGTCATAATGACGATAAAGAAAGAAGTACATATGACCTTTGATCCCACTTTGCACAGACAAGATGTCATCTGAGCAAAAAGTAGTTATTTTGTGATATGATCCTTGTAACATGGTCTTTACGTGTGCAAAATATGGGAAAGATAGGACATGAATTCACCAAGATACAGGATGAAACATTTATGACCTTTGACCCTTATTTACATACCCAAGATGGCATCTGATCAAGTAGTTGTTATTTTATGAAATAATGAACGTGACATGAACTAAGCATGTGCAAAATATGGTGTTGATAGGGTATGTTTTTCTTGAGTTATTGCAAAGAAAGTTGCAGAAAGAAAGAAATATTTCAATACAAGGAATATAAGCTTTAATTTCAACCAAGTTTATTGACGTAATCCCGACATCGTATAAAAAACAAAAGGCACACTCACGATAGCCCAAAGTCTCAGCTACAACATATTAAAATCTGGGAGAAATTCACCGAAGCATAAGTGAGCTAGTGCTTGAAAAAGACAGTCATGTCAATTTTCATTTCAAGAAAAACTGCACTCCCATAGAGATTACACGTAAACTGGTCAAATTCGACAAGGTTACATTCAATCCATTTTTACGAGGTCATGCTGTCATTCAATCAAAATTGTGTTATTATATAACTAATAGAGTATTAAATAAGCTACAGCATACTGAAATCTGGGTGAAAATTGGCCAAGGATAAGAGAGATACGCTCGAGTAAACTTGAAATTTGATGACGTCATTTTGAAAATTTACTTTTTTTATTTTATTAAGAAATTTGATATCTTTTCATCATTTTTCCAGCATCGCCAACCCATGAAATGACATGTACAACTCATCAGCTTTCAGAATATGTTACAAAAATGGGGGGTCACCGTCCATCCTGACGAGTAAAATCGGATTCAAAATTGGCGGTTTTTTGGCATTGTTGCACTGTATATCGCCATTGACGCGCGCGCGGATTTTCAACTTTGACGGGCCCGTATGACGTCATATTGAGTTGGATTGACTTGAAACTTGGTAGAAATATTCCTTGACATTTCAGGCATCCGATCTGTGTAAAAAAAGTGTAAATTTCTATTGCATATGAGCTGTACGTGCGTATATGCGCGCGCGCGTACGCGTCCGTCCAATTTTTTCAATTTTTCAAAAAATGCTCCAAATGGTCTGAAACGTGTGCAAAAAAAATTTGAGCTCGATTTGAGCATACAAATATTTCAACGCGCGCGTACGCGCACGTTTCAAGAGAAAGTATGCATTTTGAGAATATGAGTAAAATGCCCATAACTTGAAATATATGTGACGTAAATTTCATTGAAAAACTCCATTTCATTAATGAGATATGATTGAGAATGTGTTTTCATATAATGACGTCATAGTGAAGTCACGATTGACCAATCACAATGATATGTTAGATTTGTCGTCTTTGGGACATGATACATATATGGTATGAGTTTGAAATTGATACTCTGAGAACTTTCTGAGTAAGTAGATGCACAAATTTTGTCCAGAAAGAAAGAAGAAGAAGAAGAAGAAGAACAAAGAATCCGTACAGATACAGAAGGTGATCCGAGAGGATACTCGGATCACCTAATAAAAAAAGTGTAAATTTCTATTGCATATGAGCTGTACGTGCGTATATGCGCGCGCGCGTACGCGTCCGTCCAATTTTTTCAATTTTTCAAAAAATGCTCCAAATGGTCTGAAACGTGTGCAAAAAAAATTTGAGCTCGATTTGAGCATACAAATATTTCAACGCGCGCGTACGCGCACGTTTCAAGAGAAAGTATGCATTTTGAGAATATGAGTAAAATGCCCATAACTTGAAATATATGTGACGTAAATTTCATTGAAAAACTCCATTTCATTAATGAGATATGATTGAGAATGTGTTTTCATATAATGACGTCATAGTGACGTCACGATTGACCAATCACAATGATATGTTAGATTTGTCGTCTTTGGGACATGATACATATATGGTATGAGTTTGAAATTGATACTCTGAGAACTTTCTGAGTAAGTAGATGCACAAATTTTGTCCAGAAAGAAAGAAGAAGAAGAAGAAGAAGAACAAAGAATCCGTACAGATACAGAAGGTGATCCGAGAGGATACTCGGATCACCTAATAAGATTTTGCACACAATTTGAAATCATCATGTTTGAAATAAATATTTGTATTAGATTATTATAATAAATATTTGTATTAGATTATTATAATACTGCCCTCAACGGCTATTGCCGCCATATTCCAAAATGGCTGCAATTTTCATAATCATTTTGTTTTAAAAAATGGTAATTTCAGAAAGAAAAGTCAACAAATGTGTACATAAATTGAAAATCATGTTTAAAATCAAACAATATATCCAGGTTTCACTAACTCTAGAAATTGTTCCTTCGCAAATTTTCAAGAAGAAAAAAAAAATGCTAATAACGGTAGTTGCAGCCATTTTCCAAAATGGCTGTCATAGATGCCATTTTTCTGTTATGAAGATGTCCTAATGCCGGAAGAAGACAATAAACATTTTTTTGCGCAAGTTGACAATTACATACAAAGAAGTTTAAACATTTAGCCATCATAAGCTGTGTTCTCAATGGCTATTTCAGCTATTTGTCAAAATGGCTACAATACACTCTTCTTTTTCTTTCTTTTTTTTTTGAAAATTTGCTTAACTTTAGAAGGAGAAGACAGTAGACATTGTGTAATCTGAAATATGGTGTTAAAGAAATCATTTGAGGAACAACTAAGATAAACAAGGCAAATGCTTAGCGATTATATCTCACCAATGATGAATGCATATTTTAGGTGGCAAACATGAAAAATTTCCGAAAAAGAGTAATATGAATATCCAGGGATAATGGCGCCATGTATCAACTTTCACAGTAACACCATATCATTGAATATATGGGACTATATGACGTGTATCTATTCTAAAATGTAACTTCCTGAACATTCTTAAGACATTCTTAATGGCCTTTCATTTTACGAAAAAAAAAGTTAATTTACTTTATGCTATGCTTCCATAAAAACACATACATTTGATATCCATACTGTTAGCCGTCACACGCGAAATACTGCAATTAGAACTTAACTGAAAACATGAATTTAGAACTTACCCATCAATGAAACCTTTTTTTAATTTAAATTTCTTTGAACACCAGATTGTATTAGATATAATTGCTCTTTAGCAGCATTCTATTGCTTTCTCCTTCTAGAATAGGCAAATAAAAAAAAAAAGGAGTGTGTGGAAGCCATTTTGACAAAGAGCTGCCATAGCCGTTGGGGAAGATGTTCAAATGGTGGCTCAATATTTTCATTTCAAATTCAAATTCAAATTCAAATTCAAACTTGAATTTATTTGAATGTCTTTTGTCAATTTCCACAAGAAATTGTATTGTCTTCTGGCATTATCATATTTTCAAGAAATAAATAGCATTTATAGTGGCCATTTGGAAAATGGCTGCCATGGTCGTTGATGGTGCCATTTGTAATGGCCTCATATATTATTTTCTTTTGAATATGATTTTCAACATATGTACAAATTTCATTGATTTTCTCTCTAAAATAAGCAAATCTTTCCAAAAAAAAAGAAAATAAAAAAGAAGCAGACATCCATGGCGGTCAGCATGGCCCTTGAGGGCGCTTTCTAAGAAGACCTTATACTTAAATTCATTTTTGAGCAGAATTTTCAACTTGTTTGCAAAGTCTTATTGACTTTTTCTTCTGACATCAGCAAATTTTCGGGAAAAAAATGGTGGGGGCATCCATGGCAGCTGTTTGAAACTTGGCTGCTATGGCTGTTGAGGGTGCACTTTTGGATGGCCTTTTATTAAATTCAGTTTGAATGTAATTTTCCACCTTTGTGGAAATTCTGATTGACGTCTGCAACACTTTACGAAAAAAAGACATTCATGGTGGCCATTTTGAAAAATGGCTGGAATGGCCGTTGAGGGGGCAATTTGCAATGGCCCAATAAGTTTTCTTTTGAATGTAATTTCCCACCTGTTTCCAAAATCTCGTTGGCTTTCCCTTCTGATTTTAGTAAATCTTTTCGAAAATATAGCATTTATGGCGGCCATTTTGAAAAATGGCTGTCATGACCGTTGAGGGCGCAATTTCCGATGGCCCAATATCGAGATTTATTTTAAATGTCATTTCCCATTTATAACCAGAATTTCTTTTCAAATTTTCTTTTCAAATTAGCATTCTTTTAAATGAAAAAGTGGCACTAATGGTGACCATAAAAAAAAAAATGGCTGCCATAGCCATTGAGGGCGCACTTTTCAATTGCCAAATATCTGGATTTATTTTGGATGTAATTTCCCGCTTGTTTGCACAAAAGAGAAAAAAAAATTGGCATTCTCTTCTGAAATTTGCATTTTTTAACAAAAAATGGCATTTATGGCGGCCATTTTGAAAAAATGGCTACCATGGCCGTTGAGGGCGCAATTTCCGATGGCCCAATATCTAGATTTATTTTGAATGTAATTAACATTTATGGGCAAAATCTTATCAACTTTTCCCTTCTGAAATTTGCAAAATCATCGAAGAAGTGGCACATTAGACAGCCATTTAAAAAAATGGCTGTCATGGACGTTGAGGGCGCAGTTAACAAGGCCAAAATACTTAAATTCATTTTGAATGTAATTTCCCACTTGTTTGCAAAATCTTACTGGCTTTCCCTTCTGAAGTTAGCAAATGTTTTGAAAAAAAAATGACATTTATGGCGGCCATTTTGAAAAATGGCTGCCATAGGCGTTGAGGGCGCTATTTCTGATGGCTCGATATCTAGATTTATGTTGAATGTAATTTCCCATTTATAACCAAAATCTTGCTTTACTTTCCTCTCCTAAAATTAGCAAATTTTACGAAAAATGGCATTTATGGCAGCCATTTTGATAATTGGCTGCCATGGACGTTGAGGGCGCTATTTACGATGGCCCAATATCTAAATTTAATCTGAACGTGATTGTCAACCTGTGTACGAAATTTGGTGCTTTTATCACAAAATGCACAATTGTTCGGCTATGCCGCTCCACTATATGCTAAAAATTCAGTAAAATGCAGCAAAGTTACTGAGGAAATTGCAAGCTTTGCTGTGGTGTCAATTTTATTACAAACTTCGGAAAGAGTGTTTGTACAGTGCTATGATATTTGCTGTGCAAGTCGGCACATAAAGGCCCAAATTCTCAAAGCTGGAATAACTTTTCTGCGGAATAGTTATTCCGGGGAATAAATCGCATCATTTTACATCATGAGGGCCTGATTTGCATAAGAGGTGTAATAAATCGGTGGAATAAGCGGTGTTATAAAGTTATTCTACCTTTGAGAATTCGGGCCAAAGGGTTTAATAGAAAGGATGATGAAGTTTATAGCACTTTTTTTTATGCAAAATATATATAACAAATTTCACTGGTTGCTTTTATGTATGCCACTTGAAAGCATGTCTGTTTTTTTTTATTTGAACTTTGAAAGTCCATGATAAAAGGTTAACTCATTAAAGCCTGTTCCCTACATAAATGAAATTCTGAAATCCCAATAGACCTGTACAGTGCTTGCCATGTTCTCTCTGACATTGTGCTCACATCAATAGAAATGAATGGAAATAAACAGAATCCTATTTCACTAGTACTAGTAGTAGCAATTCAAATAATCTTCTGCCATCTTAATAAAACATATCTGTGTATGTTTCAATGTCCAACCAATTGCTTTTCTTTCCATGTATGCACACGGACACTCACCAGATAGTCCTTATTGGTCAGTGTAGTAGTCTCGCTGGTTGCCCCGTATGTATCCATGGCAACAGCCACACCGTTCCGCTCCGAAGCTGAGGAGGATGACATGACACGTTTTTCCACTCAGGTCCAACTCTGCTCGCATCTGCGATACGCTGTCATCCCACAATCATCCCTTTCTGTTTACACAGCTGCTCTGAAGACATACAAACATAGATGTGTACATTCCATAATTCAGACAATCATAACTTTGCAGATTTACTACCCTATAGAGACATTTATAACATTAAAATGTAAGTTGACCCATTTTTCTCCTAGTTTCAAGTGATTGAAGTCAAGCATGGTAATTCCTCATACATACCCAGTTGACCTGTTGAAAAATATAGTTATTGTGCATTCATGTATCAAAAACTAATTATCCTTCTATGTGAACTGCCAACTGAGCTCCATTTGTGCTCATCCCTTCACACTCCACTAGCTTTCCATGGCCAGTCACGGACTACAAATGAGGCTGAAATCAGGACGCCATACCACACTCGGACAACTGAAAAAAACATTTTGCTTTTGAAATGTTGGTATTCAAACTATTAGGAATGACCATGCTACTGCTATAGACTAGTGTGAAAGTACACCTGGGGAAGACATTTCATCATCATGGGCCCATGAGGCAATTGGGCAAAATTGTATGTTTGTACTAGGTGTCACAAAAAACATTTCCCACTTTTGATCCTTAATAATTAAAAAAACTACACATCAGATAACACTGACATTGATATTCCGCCCGGGCAATAGCTAAATATAGTGTACAATTTTGTTCGAGGCAATTTTAAAATGAAAGCATTATTCAATTTCATTAAATCACACATTGATTTTTCAGTTATAGGTTTCAGATTTTGCTCTATTTTCAACCCTCTGTACAAAACTTTAACTTTGCACAGAAGTTAAAGGGACATTCCGGACGATTTTCATAATTTCACATCATGTAGTTATCTAGTACATAAATCAACAGCTCCATGTGTAGATTCGTGGAATTTGTTGTGGTCCTTGAGCAGAGAAACCAATAAATTGAAAATCTTAAACAAATTACACTGAACAGTGTCGATGACATCAGAGCCTCATATATTTCGGAAATGTAATAGTGCAATTCCATTACAATACCACTTGCTCAACAAGTTCACCTGTGAAAAATCTATGCATGCCTTCTTCTTTTGTTCTGCTTCCAACTCATGCATTCTTATGGTGAGGCTGCCATGTCATCATCCTTGTTCATTGCAATTTGTTATAAATTTTGAAAACATTCTAATTCCTCATCCCAATCACTATAAATTCTGAAACTCTGTACTAAATTTAACTGATTTATAGTTTTTCAAATATAAAAGTCTGAAAATCATCCGGAGGCCCCCTTTAATTGGTGTGAACATGGGAGTGTGTAGTTCACACTCAGACAATGATCCTGGACAATTACCAGGATTTGAATGCTGCACTATTTATTCACGAGGAATTCCACTTTCACAGCTAGTCTTTATTCATTTTGAAATGTGGTGTATGCAAGCACATGGAAACATGTGCTTACTATCTTAATAAGCGTGCATTTCACCATTTGCCATGAATTCAGACTAGCAGTGCCCAGGGCAATCCATCATGAATAATCAATAAAGCATTCATGTGCCTTGGATCAGAGCTCTCAACAGGTGGTATCCATGTCCATTGTTCAGGGTCATTGTAAGTACACACTCACATGCACATCATTAGTTCCTGTGTAAAGTTCAGGTTTTGCACACAGGGTTAAAATCTGACTAAAATCTGGAACCTAACTTTGAAATTAATCATAGATTTCATGAAACTGATATCAGTTTCCATATATTCAAATCACTTCCAAAAAAATTGTACACTATTCAGCTATTACTCATATCAAAGACAGTTTTCTCTGATATATAGTTTTTGAACTATTAAGCATCAGTCACTTGGGAAAGTCCAGAACTGCACTATTTATTCCCTGTACACCTATACAGGAAATCTTTCACACTGAAAACATCAGTATCAAACAGTATAATGTGAATATTGCTGTAAAGGTACTAAAGGCTTGTACCCAATGTCCAATTTTTATGGGATCAGGTCCCTGTTGCATAAAAAGAGATGCATTTAAACACAAGTCCGAAAAAAAAAAACCTTCTTAAACTTGGGTAGTGCTCAGCCAATCAGAATTGAGTAACAGGTATTCATCAGAGACTTGTATTTAATTTCCCAACTTATGTTTGATATTAACTTTTATGCAACAGGGCTCTAAGCTGGATAGCTAATTCTTTCATTCTGATTGGAAGATCTCTGTTAAACAATCATGATCACAACGTAGGCCTAGATATCTAAATTTACCATGTACCCTCAGAAACCAAGTGGCCCCCACTTGTTCAGGTGATATACAGAACTGTTTCCATCTGGGACATTATTGGAAAAGCAGCACATTAAGGGTGTAGACTGTGTGAATGTTACACAAATGAACTCTTTAAAAATAATTGGGCTCTTCAAAAATCACCTGTGGAATCAATGTCAAAACCTCAGTTCATTTTCTGTTCAAAGTCAAAGGCTGCAATAACTTTCCTTGATCTAGTCTAGTCAGTTTACAAAATCTCATCACCTCAGACATTGATGTTTCATTGAGTTTTAAATCAACAATTTCATATCTACTTGCATTCTGTAAAAATTACTGTTGTCCCAGACATTGCTTCAATTAAATCACAAGTGGCATATAGGCCTATCTTTGACAAAGTTTAATTCAGGACCTTAAGTTACAAGAGTGCTCTTCAGTATTAGATGGTAGACATGTATCACTATCATTCATCTCATATTACTGTAAAAAGTGTCATAATTATAAATGTGCACATATAAATAAAACATCAATATATAGATCCTTTTCTTGCCTTTTATCATAATTTTCTGACATCATTATTAATACTAATAATAAATTGATAATTAATAATGAAATTCACCCAACTGTGACGATTTAATACTGATAGAGTATGGGGTAAAAACCTTAGTGTGATATAGGTTAGGGGTAGGTCTATGACTAGAAGGACTTTAAATTTTACAACTTGGTAAATATATTGGCCGGTGCAGTGTATAAACTGATACTTTCAATTAAATAAATAGGAGAGTATATTCTTCTAATGAGTTGTGAGGGGGAAGACAGCAAAGAGACGTTTATTATATTGCCGTTTATTGCAAGTCAGAGATGTAGCCAAATGTGGAGTTGAAGGTAGTCGGAAAGAAGACCGAAACATCGGGCAAAATGCGAAAACCTACAATCTCCTGGCGCGGCTGTCCGCGCTCGCGGCGCCTACTTTCCTAGCTGCCAGCGGAACCAACCTGTCAGCCGGTAGTATCACACCCACCCGCTCAGGGCGCGCCTCATCAAAGTCTATGCCTCATCCCGTAAAAGTAACACATTTAGACCACTGTGCTAAAGGATTGTGCCGAGTGAATGGGAATGTGACAGCCTGGAAGATTCATGAGAAAGCATCAGTGAAACATAAACATCATCTCTAGCGAAAACTTACCGATTGTGAGTGGAAAGTATAAACGAGAAAGACTGGTATAAAAATCCGGTAGATTCCACAACTTCCCTAAGAACAGTGTGAATTTACGCACTTGTGTGCGTTTGTGTGTGTGTGTGTGTGGTATTCCACCACTGTGCGTGTCGCGTTATACACTGACGTACACGCCTAAACACAGTAATAAGGTGCTACTCTTATTTTTAACGCGGCTCACATCGATTTCTATGGCTTTCGCTATTCTGAGGCACACACTGTCTTGTTTGTATTGATCCGAACAACTTGGGGAAAAAAGTTCTCAAGGTTTTGTTAGTATATACCGCCATCTCGCAACCAGAAAATGAGAACGACCCACTGATCTCTGTGCATTCCCAGGGAGTTGGTGCATAGAGCTCACTTGACGAGCCAGTTGTCAATGGAACTTGTGAAACGAAGGAGTTGCAGACGGAGAAAGTTGTTTCGTCATGACTTTATCTAAGTTCAAAACAATGATAGAGTACAACATACACAAAAACCAGGCCCACAGTTTCACTCAAAATAAACGAATGGCAGGTTAAAACAAGTAGGCTACAAGAGTTGTAAACTGTTGAAGTTTACATTACCACAACACATATATTATAATACACAATACGATGTCATATCACACACAAACTGTCGAATGTCAATCAGTCAGTCAAACACCAATAATATCACTGCATTACAATGACAATAGAGATGTAATCATCTTCCGAAGTATCAGTACAATAATTCTCGTTAAAAAATGATGAAATAATACAAATATTACATGCCTACCGTCATCATCATCATCATCATCATCATCATCATCATCATCATCATCATCATCATCTCATCTCGTCTTCACTGTCTTAAATTTTCATTTGACCCTATGATATGGCCCATATCCCCCTTCCGACAACCATCAATTAATGATAAACATTTAAGATCATCTTAGCAACTACTAGTATATCATTTTTTCAGAATATAACAAAAACACAAAATTCTGTATACATCATTCAGTTGACCCTTAACCGATGATCCACTATTTCTCCATAAAATCACGACATAACAATGCAATCATTAACGTTATACCCAATCAAAAAGAATGTATGTAATTGAAGCATTTCTAAAATACAAACAATAATCTCGTAATCTAAGTACACAGATGATCATAACCTCAACTTTCTAAACATAATTATTTAACCATTATATTTTTGTTATAACCTTCGCTCACATGACCTGAGATTCCCTCATCTTCCCAACAGAAACAAAACAAAACAAAAATATATAATAAAGAACCCAGGCCAACGACAATGACAAAATAAAATTTTCACCTAAACCCCATTTCCTACCCCCGGCTACCCCTCCCCCGTCCCCTCACCCCCCCCCCCCCAAAAAAAAAAGAATAAAAAAATCTAAAAAAATCTGTAACCAATAACGCATACTTCATTTTATTTCATTTCATTTATTTTCACTTGTACATAGCAAACACTTGCGCCCGCATATTAATACAAACAATTCTATTTTATTCACATACCTCAACAATAATTCTGAAATTACCGCATATTTTTATAAAATCGGTTACGGACAGACGTACGGAACGACAAATTTATTGCCTCCGGTGACACTTGCTCTCCTGAGAAGTCATGCTCGGCACCGCTAAGAAGTTATGCGCTCTGTACAAGTTTATACCGAGGTGCTTTACAAAACAAGAAAGAAAGAAATAAAGAAAGAACAGTGTCAAACCAGCAGCAAAGACCCCCCCCCCCCCCACCCCCGCAGCAGTTCATTCTCTCTTTCAATGTGCTAGCAACAATGAATGTGTGTGCTTTTAGATGGAGAAACTAATCAAAATACACTCTCCATTTTGATAACTGCAAAATTCGTTGGTGGAGTACTGTATTTGAAAGACCAATCTGCCTGATTAACTCAAGGTAGGAGACTAACACGTACAAATTGTGCGCCTCATAAAGAAATAAATCATTTGCTTTTTGGAGAGAGGGATTGAGAGTGAGGGAGAGAGAGAACGCAATGTCCATTTCATTTTGATTTGCTTATTACGAACAATGAACAATGAACGATGAACGAGAAATGCATGTTGAATTCGTTCCTAAATGTTTACATAAGAATTCTTACTATTAGATTACAAAATTGCGTTGAAATTCAGCTTATAAGTCAATGACATCCGAAACGTTTTCTTCGTCTGCAAATTTCGTCTTGGCGCTAAAAGTAAGAGCGGCACCGACCATGACTTCAAAGAGAAGAAGAGAAATATCATGTAGACAGCCCATTGAAATACTGCAGAACCCAAAACACGTGTTTGCAAGGATTACGAAGAGTTGTCACTCCATGCATAAGATCACGCTAATGACTCTTGTTCAGTCCCAACTCATCCCAACTGAACTTCCAATATAATCATTATTCAATATGCTTATATAAGTATCAATGAGAATGGCCATGCACACCGTTCCGCTCCGAAACTGGTGAGGATGACATTAATTCATTTCATTCATATTTATGATATAAGGGTAGTTTAGTCACTTTTTGTTTTAAAATTTGTTTCAGAAATTGCGGTTCAACTAAACCAAACTCAATATTACTTTTACCAAACGATTAGTGCGGTTGATCATACACTCCCATGCATTAATCTCCCTGTGACCCAGTGCTTTCTCAATCAAAATATTTGAAGTTGACGATATTCATACAAACAGAAATTTTTATGCACAAATACACATTCAACTAATTTCTCTCAGTGTTCAATAATCTTTAAGTTATCACTAATTCCAATATTCATTTTTTTTTTCAACCAAAGTCGACGTTCATCTGATTATCATCCTGAAAACCCAAGAAAGATTGTTTTTGCACAAAAATCTTTAAAATATCATGGCCCCGATGTCTGAAATTTTTACTTGCTAACCTTAAACAATGTAGATTTATAAATTTATTCAAAACAGCTTATTATATTATGATCTTAAATAAATCATATGTCTGATCAATAGAGCATGTTGCTATTCACCTGTATGCTATCATAATATTAACTGCTATCTTATCTATGTGGGGGCGCTGTGGCATAGTGGATAAGACTCTCGACTCCCGAAAATCGGAGGACCCGAGTTCGAATCCCGCCCAGTGCTTACGTCCTTAGACAAGATGTTTTGCCCACCATGTCCCTCTCAACCCAGGTGTATAAATGGGTACCTGGCAACGCTAGGGTAATAATGATAGCAGGGCCCTCTGGTAGAGCAGTGGCAACACTGAAGAGGCTACCCTGGGTAAATAAGACCTTATTATTATGTTTTAAAAAAGGGCTCCCGAACTGAAATCACACAACAAAATATATGAACCTAAAGACACATTCATTATCACATATTACCCACAACTCATCTCCACACAAACACTTCATGTTTATGCACAATGCACCGCTGCACTTTTTTTTGTCTTTTATTTTTTTTCTCTCTCTCTCTCTTTATCTCCACTCAGTGGGTAGTGACTTGAGTATGACCCCTTAATATATCGTACTGGTTACACAACTGTTTCTGAGGCCATTATCCTCTTGAAGCGTTTGCCTGATGGTTTTCTGTATTTCTGTTGTATTTAGAGTTGCTAAATTTGTCTTTTGAACAGCAGGTACATGAGATTCTATGTTTGCGTATATATATATAAATATTACCTGCTCTTTTTTCATATTTATTTATTTATTTATTTATTTATTTATTTATTTATCTATCTATCTATCTATCTATTTATTTGTCTGTCTATCTTTTTCAGCACGGCACAAGATTCAGCCAGACGGCTGTTCTTCCTCATTGCATCATCTTGGAATATGTCGCATTTTTTTTTTTTATCAATCACATCTGTTTGAACTGTTAGATTCAAACAATATTGTTCGCAGTCAGTTTGTTCAATTAACTTTTTATTACATTTTTTGTGCATTATTTTGTGCATTTGTGCATGAAAAATTATTAGATTAGTCCTATTGGATAACATAAAAATCAAATCTCGATAACGAGGATGAGAAATCCATACTGCGATTTCGTAGGCATTGTGAAAAGTAAAAATAATGATTTATAAAAACTTGATCGAAGAACTTTTTTTTTTTTTTGATGATGATGATTTGTAATCATCTTATGCTTTAGCGCCCTCTTGGTTAGTTTATCGGCTCAGACAAAGTACAGCAATAGTGCTACAAATTATCATTACCACTGTAATGTATAAGCCAGTTCGCGGTTCCACTTTGAGAATGAGCAGAAAAAGGTCATCTGTACCAGCAGGGCATGGTGGTTTTTAAATTCACTGAGATAAGCATCTGTTAAATGTAATGGTTATTCAAGTGATCCATATAAGTGGTGCTTGCCAGCACATCCACCTGACAGCATTTTTGAAGCGGTATTTGACAATATCAATAGAAAAAGACTGTTAATGATTGACAGGCCCTGCATTCAATGCAAAATGATGAAATGGGTGCGTTTCAAAGTGGTAATTGATGGATCATTCTGATTACCTGGTCTTCGCAAGTTTACCTTTGTTTTAACATGACTGATGAATTTCACAAATTGCTACGTCCGGCAAGCTTATGCATTCTTGAAAACTATGCAGTGCTTAATCAACTGAGAAAGAAGAAAGGTCATTTGAACCCATGTGCACATCGAGCTAACCCCGAACTGGCTCATTGCATTGAAGGAAAAGTGCCTTAAAAAGAAATTACATACACAACTTGGATGTGATTCTCTTTGTTTTTGATTCAAATATTTATGTATTTTATTGTAAATAAGTTTAGGAATCCGTTTAAGATCATGATGAGAAATCCGACTGCAGGACAACAGCCATCTCAGAGCTTCAGGTAGGCACACTGTGTTCAGCTCTGTTTCAAATCAAGTAATTATTAAGGAACAACCTGTAGGTGGATTAACAATTTTTAGCATAAAAAAGAAAATTTTCCTATTTTGAACCTCCCCTAACACAATGGATCAAAAAAGATATAACACATAATTGCGCTGAAGCAACTTGGACAGCTTTCACAACACTGCTCTCGAAAACCAAACGAAGAGTACCTTGTACATCATGAAAAATTCTCCGGTAAAAGTATATCAAAATCCTGAACGAACTAAGATTGCCCCCCTCCCTTTCCCTTCCCTACACTCTAAAATGAAAATTATTTTTATTTCACACTCACTTTTTCCTTCCTGACCCTCATTTCCTTATATCCCTATACCCCCCTCCCATAGTGTGTGTGGGGCCCACACACACGCACACGTGAAAGAAATTGTACAATAATAACAATCCGAGGCAGGTGAACGAATGGTTGTATGTCAATGGTCGAAATCGTCTATCTCCAGCTACACACACAATCATGTTCTCGAGTGGGGATGAGATAGACAGAAAGAGAGATGAATAGAGAGAGGGAGAGAGAGAAAAGAATAATCCGACACACAATCACTAATCTTGTGCTCCCTCACCACACAATTAATATGGAATCAAAATGTTTTTATTTTTTTATTTATTCAAATGAATAGCCAAGGTACTTTATTCATTATTGTTTCTCTTCTCTCTCCCTCTCTCTCTCTCTCTCTCTCTCTCTCTCTCTCTCTCTCTCCCTCTCTCTCTCTCTCTCTCTCTCTCTCTCTTTTAATGATGTTGCGCAATGATATCTGTAACACGTGTTTGGTCGTCGGTCTAACTCGCTATACACGTACACGTGTGTGTGAGTATAATACTGTGTAGTCCGCACACACCGATGGGTCTACTGTCACGCTGTACGGCCTAAAATATTTTTCGGAGAGAGTTTTCTGTGAAATGGCACAAAACGCATCAAAAACCGATCTGTATGACGAGGCAGCTGCAGTCATTCAGAAGGCCAAATCCAAGGAGAAATCCCTCAAATCGATAGTATATGATAGCAACTCGAAGGTAAGGCTTGCGATATGCACTTTTCAAAGTAGTCCCACACGTTGAATATCTCGTTTGTTCAAGAAATCGTCATTTTCGCTCGGTGAGTAGGCCCGTATCATCTACAATTGTATCCCATGGAAGGCATTAACTAAATTTAATACACACTGCCCTGTCATAGCTGTCGCGGTACATAACGCGTCAGGCGTGCTTCGCACGGCGTATGGTCGGGCTACTACTAGTATCCCATAACCTGGGCGTAAATCCCGGAGGGGGGGGGGGGGGGGGATGGGGGGGATATATCCCCCCCTGAAATGGAGGAGGGGGGGATGGCCTGTACAATCATCCCCCCCCCCCTGAATTTTGAGGGGAAAAAATGGAGGAAGCAGAAATGTGATTGTATCAATTTTGGCATATTGCATGACGTTTGTACGCCGGCCTTCAGACAGGTAACAGAGTTGAACAGTATTCTATCTTGTAGGAAAATGTATAATTTTCTCAAGCGCTCGCTCGCTTTGCTCGCTCGCGAAGAAAGAAACATCGACATGCACTGTAAGGTATGGCTCAGGCGTTGACGTCAAATAGTATAGGTCTACATGTAAACATGCTATGACGCGAGTAACTGGGGACCATCTGCAAAATATGTACGAAAACATACAAACGAACAATAACAACAACTTTATCGCCATAATTGAATCCCCTCCATTTCCCGAATCATTCCTGAGAAACGACAGTGACTGGTGACTCAGTCATGATACATCTATGGGCATACCAAGGGAAGATCAGGGACGTCGAATCTATGGGGGGGGGGGGGGGGGGGGGGCAAAGGGGCATTTGCCCCGCCCCAAAGGAAGTGTTTAGACAGACAAATCATTTATCCCCCAAGCAATTCCCGAGATGAGGACAAATCTCGAACTCTTAATGGAAAATTGTCCAAATATCGCCAGAACTATGCACCAGATCGTTGTATTGCAATCATGAACATGCAGAAGGTCCGCTATACAGAATAAGGGATAAACTTTGTACACTTTTGACATAAACGTATATTCCCTAATTTATCAAAGAGTGTGCAGCAGATCTTTCACTTAACAAAAGCAACCTAATATGTATAGAGGCGTCGATGGGCGGGGGGGTGGTTCTCAATTAAAAGTGGGACAAACAAAAGCGAAAAATATAGCTACAAACGGCAGTTTTGGAGTGTAAAATGTTAAAATTTTAAAGCTCGCTCGCTCCGCTCGCTCACATTTAACCGCTATGCCTTTCTCCTGATGTTGCTGCCAGTGATTGACAGCAGGTGCACCCGGTGCGCCCCCCTTAATTTCCAAAGCGAAAATATAGCTACAAACGACAGTTTTTAGGACTGGAAAATGTCAAATTTTCAAGCTCACTCGCTTCGCTCGCTAGCATTTAATCAGTATGCCATTCTCCTGATGTTGCTGCCAGTAATTGCCGGCAGTTGCGCCCGGTGTGCCCCCTTAATTTCCAAAGCGAAAAAATACAGCCACAAACGGCAGTCTTTGGACTGTAAAATGTCAAAATTTTCAAGCTCGCTCGCTCTGCTCTCTCGCATTTAACCGCTTTGCCATTCTCCTGATGTTGCTGCCAGTAACTGCCGGCAGTTGCACTCGGTGTGCCCCCTAAATTTCCAAAGCGAAAAAGTATAGCTACAAACGGCAGTTTTTAGACTGTAAAATGTCAAAATTTTCAAGCTCGCTCGCATTTAGTCGCTATGCCATTCTCCTGATGTTGCTGCCAGTGATTGTGAGCAGGTGCGTCCCCCTTAATTTCCAAAGCGAAAAATATAGCTACAAACGGCAGTTTGGGGACTGTAAAATGTCAAATTTGTGAAGCTCGCTCGCTTCGCTCGCTCGCATTTAATTATTATTCCATTCTCCTGATGTTGCTGCCAGTAATTGCCAGCAGTTTTCGCCCGGTGCGCCCCCTTAATTTCCAAAGCGAAAAAAATAGCTACAAACGGCAGTTTTTGGACTGTCAAATGTCAAAATTTTGAAGCTCGCTCGCATTTAATCATTATGCCATTCTCCTGATGTTGCTGCCAGTAATTGCCAACAGTAATTTGCCCGGTGCGCCCCCTTAATTTCCAAAGCGAAAAAATACAGCCACAAACGACAGTTTTTGGGACTGGAAAATGTCAAAATTTTCAAGCTCATTCGCTTCGCTCGCTCGCATTTAATCAAAATGCCATTCTCCTGATGTTGCTGCCAGTAATTGCCAGCAGTTTTTGCCCGGTGCGCCCCCTTAATTTCCAAAGCGAAAAATATAGCTACAAACGGCAGTTTTTGGACTGTCAAATGTCAAAATTTTCAAGCTCGCTCGCTTCGCTCGCTCGCATTTAATCATTATGCCATTCTCCTGATGTTGCTGCCAGTAATTGCCAACAGTTTTTGCCCGGTGCGCCCCCTTAATTTCCAAAGCGAAAAAAATACAGCCACAAACGACAGTTTTTGGGACTGGAAAATGTCAAAATTTTCAAGCTCATTCGCTTCGCTCGCTCGCATTTAATCATTATGCCATTCTCCTGATGTTGCTGCCAGTAATTGCCAGCAGTTTTCGCCCGGTGCGCCCCCTTAATTTCCAAAGCGAAAAATATAGCTACAAACGGTAGTTTTTGGACTGGAAAATGTCAAAATTTTGAAGCTCGCTCGCTTCGCTCGCTCGCATTTAATCATTATGCCATTCTCCTGATGTTGCTGCCAGTAATTGCCAGCAGTTTTCGCCCGGTGCGCCCCCTTAATTTCCAAAGCGAAAAATATAGCTACAAACGGCAGTTTTTGGACTGTCAAATGTCAAAATTTTGAAGCTCGCTCGCTTCGCTCGCTCGCATTTAATCATTATGCTATTCTCCTGATGTTGCTGCCAGTAATTGCCAACAGTTTTTGCCCGGTGCGCCCCCTTAATTTCCAAAGCGAAAAAAATACAGCCACAAACGACAGTTTTTGAGACTGGAAAATGTCAAAATTTTCAAGCTCATTCGCTTCGCTCGCTCGCATTTAATCATTATGCCATTCTCCTGATGTTGCTGCCAGTAATTGCCAGCAGTTTTCGCCCGGTGCGCCCCCCCCCCATGACATGTGGGACTGTAAAATATCAAAATTTTCAAGCTCACTCGCTTCGCTCGCTCGCATTTAATCGTTATGCCATTCTGATGTTGCTGCCCGATTGCCGGCAGTTGCGCCCGGTGTGCCCCCATGATTTCCAAAGCGAAAAAATACAGCCACAAACGGCAGTCTTTTGACTGTAAAGTGTCAAAATTTTCAAGCTCGCTCGTTCCGCTCGCTCGCATTTAATCGCTAATGCCATTCTCCTGATGTTGCTGCCAGTGATTGACAGCAGTTGCGCCTGGTGTGCCCCCCTTAATTTCCAAAGCGAAGAATATAGCTACAAACGGCAGTTTTTGGACTGAAAAATGTCAAAATTTTCAACGCAAAGAGATTTCACCGTAGGAGGGGGAAACCCCCCTACCATACCCTCCCCCCTCGCTTGATTCGTTCCCTCACATAACCGCTCCTCCTAAGATCAAGTCGTCTGACAAGCAAAAAAAAAAAGCAACAAAAACAAAAAGTCTTTATGTTGTTGCTGCCACTTTTCTCCCACTTTATATTTCATGCAAAAGAGTGGGGCATCCGATCCCTGTAAAGTGTGTGTGTGTGGGGGGGGGGGGGGGGGGGAGGGGGGCACAAAGCTTCTCCCCCCCCCCCCTCAAAAAAAAAAAAAAAAAAAAAGGCTGCGCCGGTCCGGTTATGGGCTTGTAATCGTGGTGATGACCATCCCCCCCACTCCTCAGTATGGATTTACGCCGTTGTCCCATAAACACTGGCTATATTTTGGTAGCAGTGGGATTTGTTTGAAGGCATGGCCATGGCAGGGCCATTAATACTCCAACTGTAAACTTAATAATTGCCAACTAAACTAGCAGGGCTTGGGTATGAACGAGTAAATTAGGTTGTAGATGCGTGCTACGTGCATGCATATTACATGCTCCTCCTCAGTATTGCAGTTAAGTAACGATAACGACATCGACAACAACAATGAAACAAAAACAACAACAAGAATGTTGCAATGAGCAAAGTTTTTCACTGTTCAACCCAAAATGCAACTAGACGTAGACCCAACTGGTCGGGTCTATTCAATGTTAGAGAGTTGTCCATCTTTATCTGTGAAACTAAGAAAATGGACAAACAGCATAATCAGAAAATTATCTTATCAAGCCTTGAACTGTTTTCTTGTCATATGTATTGATGAATAGATGACAAAGGAGGCAATACCAATGCAATATCAACAACAAAAAAAAAAAAAATATTGGTTTATGGTAAACACAGATCATACACATAAATCATAGATGATAGAGCTATCTATATTCCACATAATAAGAATGTTGCAATAGGATTGGTCCAGAGCTGATCACGTGATGATCAGAAGCGTAGTTTTGCCCATCACATCCCCTGAGAAGAAAAGTTCGTTACACTCTATGTTGATAGTCCCTTTTATTTCGCTGATCTCCACTCAGTCCACACAGTCCTAATGCAAGATGAGTACGCGCGAAATAAAAGTGGGTTGCACTGTGGACTATCATGTGACCTAGGTCACTTGATAGTACACAGTGCAACGCACTTTCACTCGGTGCCGCGCGGTGCGCGCAGCAAATTCATTGTTTTGTCATCTATGCGCACATGTAGCCTAAGCCCTAAGGATACCTGAAGACAGCTAAAACGGTTTCAGATGTGGGATAAAATGGGAATTTCTAGGACCCTAGATGTGGAATATAAAGCAAATAATCAACTTTTAGTTTCAGGCAATGAGACAAACTATAACTTCCTCGGCGATCTGAATGTGTATGCTATCTTTCCTCAGCTGCGCTTTGGAAAGATAGCTACATCCAGATCGCCTCTGAAGTGATAGTTTGTCCCATCACCTTCACCAACGTTGATTATTTGCTTACTACATCTACACCACATCTGATGAACACAGAATTCCCCCCAACTTTCATAGTCATGTCGCATCCTAGCTAGTAGTACAATGTAGTTGAGTATATTAGGATGGTATCCTTCCCAATTTAGAGTGGAAAAGTGAGAATGTAGAACAATCCATTTAAATTTATGATTTTAGTCCCATTTGTTGTTTTCAATTAGTACACTTGTACGATGTATGTTGTCTATTTAATTCCTGGATCCTGTGTTGTCACAAGATAAGGTATCACTATCAGCTTAATTTTCTTTGGCATACCTTTATAAAACAAAACAAAAACTATATATAGTTTTCTTTCATTTTTTTTTTGGGGGGGGGAGGGGGGTGGTAATATAGCTTGCATTTGCAGTGCTGCAGATGTCTTTTTCAGTGCACTCACCATCTGCACTATAAGCCTACTTAAAAAAAAAAAAATGTTTCCCCAAGTTTTTGTGTAAATTGTCAATGTGATAGTTTACTCCTGTCATCATCTTTTTGGTGAGGACTTAGTAAATATTTATACTATAGATCTAGTGTGAAGCAATTCTATGAGCCATGTGTATGTATTAATGTATTTTGATATTTGAACTGCAGTCTACATCAGGAGTGGATTCTACATGTATTGTACATTAGGCAAGTCTCAAACTAGTCTTTTGTCATGAATGACCACTTTTCTTGTTTTCTTGTTCTAAAGCTACACATGCAGCACTTGGGAATAATAAACTAGTCTATTCATTTGTAATTTCCTTTTTGTGTATGATTTTCTGTCCCTATTGCAGAATATACGCCAGCTGTATGCCCTAGTATGTGAATCCCTGAGGTATGGCAGTGTCATAGACAAAATCTTGGAAAACACCGCCTTTCTCCAGAAGGTTCCATGGATGAGTCGAGAGCTTGCCCTGGTAAGCAAAAGAACAATTCAGAAAACTCCAAACAGTGCAGCTTTCATGTGTGGTATTACTGGTTGTGATGTGTATAAAAAAATGATAAAATAAAATGAAAATAACTTTCCATTTTCATATTTTTTGTCATAACATGTACTAGTATTCATTATGTATTAGCAAAGGCAGTGCATGTTTTGGAGTTGGTATAGTGTAATTTTGCTGTGAAGTAACTGCACTTCAATGGCGCAATTGTGAATTCACAGTGATTTATACAAAGAGCTTCTATGTATTGCTGGAAGGAAAGAAAATGATATTGGGTAATAATTCACAATATTTATGTAGCGCGTTATCTATCTTAGCGAAATGTTTCTAAGCGCTATGGGAAAGAAAAAAAGAGAGAAACAAACCAACCTTCTGTTACCTATGAAATTAGCCCAAATGCAGAATATTGACTTATATATTCTCATTGTACCATGATTGTTTTAGCATGATTTCAATGTATATGGATACCAAGTCTACACATCTCAGGCAACATGCTGAGTGTTGAAGCTTATTACCCCTTACTGATGTCATTTGAATGCATCACTTGTATTCCATCTAGGTCCTCCTCTACGACTTTCTCTTTGGGAAGAAGCTCACTGGAGTGTGCTCGGGGAAATACCGCAAGGCTGTGGTGAAGCAAAAGACGGAACTGAAGAGTGAGCTGCAGCGGTTGAAGGAGGAGAAAGGCGTCCAGAACTCTAGAGATCTCCTCCCGAGTGACATGAAGGATGAAAGTAAGATGTTGTACTGGTCGGGAGAGCCTTGCAATTTCAGATTATGTTCAAGTTGCACAATTTGACAGACTATTTGCTCATGTCTTGCTTGTGTGTATTACCCACTGACTCAATATGCAAAGTTAGGGTGTAGGGACAAAGTGCTAGAAGACCATACTGAACTTAAAAAAAAAAAAAAAAATTGCAGATGTCTCTGTAACAAACGATATCATTATTTCATTGCTCCAGTTTAACATCTGGTTCAGAGCTGTGTAAATATTTTCACCCTGATTTGAGAATCATTTTTGCCCATTAACATGCATGTAACATGTATGTTATTTCCCTGATTGCTTCTTGAATATCCCTGATTTTGACACATGTTGAGACTAATCATCACCAATATTCCACCAGTCCTGATACCTAGGTATGTAAGGGTCAACCTGCTCAAAACCAGCGTGGATGAGGTGGTGGATCATTTCATCAGAGCGGGGTACACCTGCGTGATGACACCCGAGGAGGTCACTGCAGAGAGAAGGGGCAGCAATGCACAACACATCAGGTAGGAGGTGATTTTTAGGTTACTGTATTTTCAGGCAATAGGCTGCTTCTGTAATGTTTTGAAATTATGGATGTTTCTGTTCTTACAGCTTAATACAGTTATAAGGAAGAATACTGCTCAACCAGAAATTTTGCATCCATGAAATTATAAAGAATTTTGAAAGGAGCCATGATTTGTGAAAGTAAAATGCACATAAAAGATCTTGTCTACACCATGCATAGAATGCCAGTGTCAATTTAAGAAAGTTTCATACTTCAAAAAAGGCTGTCAGCTTCCATTCATGAAAGCTTCGTGCAGCGAATATTTCTGATTTACAGTAGAGTGAGAATCAGGTAAGGGGTTTGGAAGTTGGTGGGAGGAGAAAGTTGGACCAGAAACCAGGGAGGAAAGATGGAAAGAGAAGGTTGGAAAATCATGATAATTTTATATTGAAAACTACAGTGTATACTGAAAACTGTATGTGGTGTATGTATATACATATTTATGTGTACATGTATGTGTGCATGTAGGTATTTCTATTTGTTATAAATGCTAACAGAAAGAATTTCCTATTTGGACAATAAAAGGAAATCTGAATCTGAATCTGAATTTGATGAAGATGAGGAAGAGAAGTGGTGAAGATGAGAAACGCGGAACAATGTATCAGGAAAAAAAAAAGGGAGAGAAAAAAAAAATGAAATGAAGTAATGAACTAGTTTGCCATCTTATGACTGCAGTAAAATTTTATTATTACTTTTGTGATGATGGCTACCAAGAGACCATGTTGTGCTTTTGTATTATAGAGGGAAATCCCAATAATATATAGTGCCATTTTGTTTCACTTTTCACTTTTGTTTTTAATTTCAGTGGAAAATAACAAAAAAGGATAGAACAAAAGTTTTACAACATACATCAAATACAACTTTTTCAAATACATTATGTAGCAGAGCCTCAAGCTTGAAATAACACTGATGATGCACAACCGTGCATGAAATTGTTTGTATGATTTGCTATTTTTCCTTGTCTGCATCTTTTCATATCATATCACAGTTGTCTGAGTGTAAATGTTGCCAGGACTCTTGGCAAGTATGACTTTGCTGCTGACCTGCACCTTGATGATGTCCTGGTGTTTGCTGCTGGAACAGACTTCCACAACCACCCCCTCTATCTCAGTGGACACATCATACTCATGGACAAGGTATGAATGCAAATAATTAGACCATGTTTATCCTTGTAACCTTTAGAATTGCCTTAACTCTGTCATCAGCAGAAGTACATATCTTGCAGACAGAATCAATGATGTAAGCAGGGTTGAATGTGTTAGTGTCTTTAGGAACTATAAGCCCTCAAATCCCTCTTTTTCCTTATCCACTCCAAGAAAGGAAAGGTATTGTGTACATATTTTGCTTATGTTTCAGAGTCAAAGAAAGTGTCAAATATTCATTGGAATCATTGCACTTTCATGAAATTATTGAATGTTGGCTTTAATTATCAGAGATACTTTTATCATCAGTCTCATCAGAATTAAATGTAAGTTGAGAAAGTTACGGCATGTTATAGTTTTGCATGTTATCACAGAATTGTGCTGTTCGCCAAATTACACATGCTGATCAGATAGGGTAACGTCGTCTTCAGCTCACAACTTTGCTGTGGCTTTGTTCACTGAAATATTGTGTTAATAACATTTGTGGTCAATAATGTATCAGCTACAACCCTTTCCCCTATGATATCAACATAATAGCTTTGATGTGATGGAGTTTTATTCCTTTGATTTTGTGTCAAAAATGAAATGAAAATTGATATGATCACTATCACTCTTTCCTGCAAAAACATTCAACTTTCAAATTCCAAATCTTTCCCATTTCAGAACCGATTTTGGTTTGTCTTCTGCCTATCTGCCTGTTTGATTATTTTTTCTCTTTCTGACATGAAACTTGTATATGGCATGGAATTGCACTTTAAATTACACTTTTTCCAGCGTAAATTACACAAAATTACACTTTTTATGCTCTAAAATGAGTGAAGTGGATCATTGACTGTGTATTTGTGTACCTTCATCATCATTACTCCTTTTGTCTTTGCCAAGCTGAAAATGTCACTCTAACCTCCTCAGGCCAGTTGTTTTCCTGCCCATTTGCTGTCTGCCAACCCCAGCTCTCATGTGATAGATGCCTGTGCAGCTCCTGGTAACAAGACTAGCCACATGGCAAGCTTGCTCAGGAATCAAGGGTTTGTACATCTCGCATTTTCTCTTCCGTGTTAAAGGAGTATCATTATAATCAGACCAGGCGCATAATCCTACAAGACATTTGGCAGTATTACTTGCAAAATCTATATTTCTGCACTAAACACTGCAAAAGAAAATGAATGTTGGACTAAAATTTTTCTGAAAAGAAAAGAAGAAATCTTATGTGGATATGAATTTTTACGTCATCCTAATGCTACTGTATAGAAACAAAGTCATGACATTATAAGTTGTAAAATATTCTCATGCCTGCATAATTTGACTCTCCTTGAACACATACTCTACTTGTCAAATTTCCAGTCCAATCATTTTTCATACATTTGGTCTGAGAGTTTAATGGGACTTCAGAAATTTGACTTACGTGAGTGTTACTTTCACAGAGGTGGCTGTGAGTATGTGTTAATGACATGACTTTAACATTGTGGACTCTCCTGGAATATTCAATACCATATTGTTGTACAGTATATATTTATGGATCAACTAACTGCCATTTATATTTGTTGCAATATTCGCATAGTGAAACTTATAAATAAGAGCGCTTGAATTAGTGTCTGTAGTTTGTAATTACAAGTTGCTAGGCAGTTACCTTTACATTCTGAAATAAAAATTCAAAGGAGCAGAAGAAGAAAAACATCTCTCTGGTTTTTGTATGTTTGGTTTTTTCTTGAAAACTCCATCTGTCTCTTACTGGTTAATGCCTTGTGACTGTTAGTCCACTGTTCACAGCTGAAGAAAAACTCTGGTTGTGTGTTTTGTTGTTGTTGTTGTTGTTGTTGTTTTTTTTTTGGGGGGGGCAATCATGTTCCTATTCAAACTCTGTGCATTTCATGCACCAGCATCTGTTGTTAATATCTGACATGTTTTGCATCTTTATGGACATAACTCATACTATCACATTTTGCAATTACCAAGTTGCACATGGGCAATGTACTGACCAAACAAGCAGTGGCAAGTTGAGGATGAGTCCTGAGTATACTGAGGCAAGTGACTATGGGAAATGTGTGTTGTAGCAAAATTAGCTCGTCTTAAATCGATTAAGATTCACTAATATACTACATTACATGAATAAGTTGTCTTACCAGAGGAGATGAATGTGATGAAGGAGGGATACAGTACCCTTATTGATAGTAGACAAAAAGAAAAGAAACTAAAGTGATTTGATGACTCTTCATGAACTCTGTGAACATGTTGTAATTTCTGTCATATTGATTATTGAAATGTATAATGTCATCTGTTTGTACATCTTTTATGTTGACAGGAAGATTTTTGCTTTTGACCTCGATGCAAAACGTCTCGGAGTCATGAAATCACTTCTGGACAGGGCTGGAGTGACATGTGCCGAGACCATCCACCAGGACTTCTTGACCTCTGACCCCAACAGCCCAGACTTCACCCATGTCGAGTGTATCATCGTCGATCCCTCATGCAGCGGATCAGGGATGGCCAACCGGAAAGACTACCTCGTCGATGAGAGCATTGGGGGCGACCCGGGTCGACTGCACTCTCTGCAACAACTCCAGATCCGCATCCTTGGACATGCCTTGTCCTTTCCCCAGGTGAAGAGAGTTGTATACTCCACCTGCTCTGTGCATCATGAGGAGAATGAGGAGGTTGTGAACGCTGTGCTGAGGCAGAGAGAAGGATTCAGACTCGTGCCTGCCCTCAGCAATGAATGGGACCATCGTGGGTCGTTGGAGATTGATGTGGGACCGGCGTGCTTGAGAGCGTCGCCGCAGGCTGACGCGACTAATGGCTTCTTTGTAGCACTCTTTGAGCGTGTTACGGAGAGGGAAGGAAAGCAGGCACAGGTGGAACAGGTTTCGAGGTTGTGTCCTTCCATTGTTAATGGAATCGGCAGCCAGGATGAGGGACAGAACGAGGTGTTGAAAAAGAAGAGCAAGAAGAGGAAACGAGAGGAGTCTCATATGAACCGGGAAGCCAGATTTACATCAGAAGCAAATTATACTCCACAAACAGAGCCAGAGGTGGAGTCTATGAAGAAATCGAAAGGGAAACTAGAAGTTGCTGAGGACACAGACTCACTTTCTGAAAGAACAGTCACTGTACATTTTGACAAATCAAGAAAAAGGAAGGGGAAGAAGAGAAGCAAGGAGAGGAATAATGAAGAAATTGAAAATTGAAGCAACAGATGTAAGAAACACTATACTGTTGACTGAAAATAAAGGACCATCACAAATCCTGATGTAGGTATTTTTGTAATTTGTGAAGTTCTTTGCATAACTTAAACAGGTATCACTTGTTAAGAATAATTTCAGCTGTCCATCAAGACTGATCAAATTTGATCAAAATTCAACCAAACAGATTTTTTGATAGTACAGTGCACTCCCGTTATAACGAACACGGTTATAACGAAATTTCGTTATAACGAAGTAAATCTTCTGGTCCCAAAATTATCACCATTAAAGTCTATGGTAAAAAATTCGCTTATAACGAGCACGGTTATAGCGAAATTTCCGTTAATAACGAAGTCTTTTCCGAGCGCCACAGACAAAGAAAAACAAAAGAAATGTGCTCCGTTATAACGAAATGCGAATTGCTTTTGAAAATTCGTAGCGGAACAAGCATTTATAGCTTCTCTGCATGGGTGAATGCTTCACACCACTGTGTGTTCGCTCTTTGTGTCACGCACAGTTTCTGAGGGGAACTTGCGTTTATTATTGTGATACAATTATCCCATCACATTTCACATAGCTTTCAAGTGTATGATAAGTATTCAGCAAACAGAATATATGTGGTTTTCTTGTTTTCGTTATATATTGTATTTGTTCGGTTATAACGAAATTTTGTTATAACGAAAGAAAACTGCCGGTCCCGAGCATTTCGTTATAACGGGAGTGCACTGTACATGTCTGTACTAGATCTCTAAAAAAGTTTGCAGTTTTAATCTAGATTGATGATTTTACCTACCATAGATATTGTAATGATTGTACCATGGTAATTAGACCGAGCAGTCTGAAATTCTATTTGGTCAAAATATACGACCTCTCTGAAGAGGATGAGAACTTCTGAACTCTTATGCCACACTCATATGTCACCGATTCACCCCATGCACTTCACAGCATCCAACTCGGACCTACAATTTTATCTTACTCTCGCATTACCCTCATCACCGTACAGCACACTCACAACTGAATAAGAGTTGCCTCATGCCACATCATGTCGTGTTTCCTTACACACCTGTGCATGCATATGCTGCACCTTAGCTTCTCCACATGTATCTCCCTGTGGTGACGAGTGAGCTAGTTGAAGAATTCTCTTGGGATGGACACCTTCACTTGGCGTGCAGCACTAACATGTTTACCACTTTTTTACTACTCCAATCTCATGTTCGCAAGGACCCTTCCCATGACGTGAGCCGAAATAGTGTTTTTCGGTAGAAACACCGAGATCTGAAAACACTGTAGGAGCAATCTGTGAAGTTGGTCTTACTCTTGTACTGGGTCGGACTTCCACCTGAGAACTGGATCAACTTTTTTTTACTTGGATCCCATCTTGTTGGAGCATGTGGGTAGCTCTCTTTGCGAAGTGCTGCACTCCATATTGGTCATGTTTGAGATCATCAGAGATGAACACAATGGAATGACTGATGACTTTTGGGCATTGGGGTTGTGGGCATGTGTAGGAGGCAACTATTAGATGGATAGTGCATTGTGTATTGGTCCAGTGGTAACCCTGGGGAGCATTTTGGGCTTTGTGTGAATATAGTTTTCCCCGTAGTCCATGCACATCACAACAGTGTCCTCTGGGGTGTCGCTTGTGATCTCTTTGTACTGTTGATATTGTCATTTGGCGTTAAACAAATGATAACTGAATGTATCAAGCTCCTTGCACAGTTCAGTTACCAGTGCTTCACATGTCCCAGCTCCTTCTCTGTCTTCAATGTGCACTGCAGCCCACCAATGCAACCTTGCTGCCACCTTGCTGAACCAGTGGACAGGCTGAGTGTTTGGCATAACTTGAAGATGATCCTTGACCAGTTGAGTTCCACACTGGTCACACTTGCGATCAATGCATTTCTTTGCATGGTATTGGTCTGCTTGTCTAGCACATATGATCATGTCTGAGAGTTTATACGAGTTCTCAAGCTTCAAGTCAGGCATTCCCAAGACAGCCAGAGCTCTATCTACCGCCTGGATCTTAAGATCGATATTGATACCTGTACAAAACTCGCAGAGGCATTCACGGAATTTGTTTTCCTTGTGAGGGAGGATGTGAGTCGGCCGCAGTCGCATGAATGCACTGAACCCAATTGACAGCTCTGGATTGGCGCTCTTAAACTGTATGAATGCAGCTGCCAGGGTTGTCATCATGACTTTCCTGTCTATCACCTTGCCATCTTTTTTTGTGGCTCTTTGTGAGTTTGATATGCTGGAACTTGTCTCATTGTGATGATAAAAGTCCCAGAAAGCATTCAGCAGTTCTGAAGACATTGAGTCCTTCCGTTTCTCCCGGAACTCTTCCCAGTTTTCCTCCTTTTGCATGTTGCTCACTTTGTCTACCACCTTTCCAGAAATCCCTGCACTCTTCAGCCATTTGAGTCTTTTCTTCTTTGACATCATGGCATACACGATCGTCCTCCGCCTGGCCATGTCTCTCTTCTTTCTACTCACTGGCATTCCTTTGAGGATATGTGTCAAGGATTCCTTCATGCTATTAGAAGAACAGAGTCTCCTCCTTTCATCTGGAGAAATCATTCCCAGTTTCTTTGTGATGATTTTGTGGGTTGTGGGAGTTTGTACCTTAATGGCAGTAGCATCAAAGACAACTGCCTTCAATTCGCGGTCAGCTGGCAGACTTTCTACAATCTTCTTTTTGTACTGTGACTTTGCTACCGAAACACGTGCTGTTGATTGATCCAGAGCTAGGGGTGGAGTTCCTTCCATCTGAGAGCAGGACTGCCCTTCCATCTCCGCACTCCTTTTCTTCGTCTTTTTCTATTGGTACTTTTGCCTCCTTGCCTGGTTTATCGAATTTCTCTTTTGCGTCGACATTTGTGCTCTCTCCTGCCTTTTCTGTTCCCTCCACTGTTTCCGCAGCTTTTCCGATGCCTTTCTTGTCTTTGGTAGAGAATTTTGTGCCTCCTTCCTTCGCAGCCTGTATTGCCTCTGCTTTTCTCGTTGGAGTTCGCGATTTCGCTGCTTAGCCTTCTCTGTCTGTCTGTCCCTGTAATCCTGTAATCTGAGACACTCACACTCCTTAAACAACTTGTACATTTGTGGATTGTTTTTCATTTGCTTCCTGCAGTGCTTTGCGCACTCCCTCCTGATTTTCTTTTTTTGTGTTTACCGACTCGGTTAGCTTGATGGCTGGAAATGTCCTCCTTGGTCGCGTAACTCTAGCGGTCACGGCTCCAGGCTCTCCAGCTCCAGGCCCCACAACTCTAGGCTCCACAGCTCCATGACCCCTATCTCCTGGCTCTAAATTACTATATTAAAGAAAAAAAAAAAACCCACCTAACTGCATTGTAGCTTCTTCCTTCGTTTCCTTAAGCTACATGAGGATAATCGGAACGCACTAGGTCGTAATGAAAACTTCGCAACATTCGGTCATAAAGTTAATCGTTCAATTTATTAATCATCAAGTGTTATCACCGTTGAGTATGGCGAAACATCAAGTAAACATCGTATAGCGTATGAGTCAGGCGTAATCACGCGTAAAGGAAAGATGGGAGTGTAGAAAAGCATAAAGTGTTGATGCAGAGTGTCGGCGTAGATAACGTAGAGTGTTAACGAAGAGTGGATAACGTAGAGTGAAGAGTGATAACGATCGAAGAGTGTAACGAAGAGTGTAGACGACGTATAGTAGTGAAGAGTGGTTCACTGAAATACAATAGATATATACAGTCGTGATGAGGATAATGATGAAGAATGTAACTATGCACATTATAAATGAACGTAGAGTTGCTACACTCCAGTGGCTATATGAAATGTCACAGAGTATTCCATCAGTTATGATTAACTGTTAATTACTAATAAATGATCAACTACAATACTTGTATATTCTTATGAACACTATTAAACTAAAAACATGTATATCACACTTATACTACACTATTATGTACACTTAATCTTGTATTTAATCCTCAACTATATCAGTACTAACTTTAATCCCAATACAACAGCTTAAACTACTGTGTGAACAGGCCCTCACTTCTCAGAAGACCGTCCCCATGGCAACGCTATCAAGTGTTGTCACTACGAGAATATAGGGGCAGTGCGAGCGCACCATGAAACAAAGGACCTTCAATCTCTAACCCTAAATACAATGTGCATGGTACACACAAACAAGTCAAGAGAGGCTGCAAATTCTACCCTTTTCTGAACTAATCTGCAACATTAAACACAGTGTTTGTACATCAATTATACAATGGTGAATGCTGAGGTAGATATTTCCTCATCCCTCTACATAATCATCACACAGCAGCATTACTTTGACAACAGAAACTTTGGTATACAGTTCTCAACTGATCTGTCTCTCCCTGTCTCTCCCAGCTCTCTCGCTATCTCTCTCTCTCTCTCACACGCACACACACACACACACACTCTCTCGCTCTCTCTCTCTCTCTCCGGAGAGTGCATCCCTTATGGGTCATCTACACTATATGTATTGGGTGTGTAGGGTACTTGACCGTACGTACACAATGTTTGCCAAACTTTCCCAAAGCTAGGAACTTCCTCAACTTTCTTGGGTCAATATCTAATAAATGACAGTTATATACATGGTTATACATTACACACAAATGCAAGCATTAAAAGTATACATGTATTTGACATACCGATTGTTTGGCCTCTAGAAATCTCCAATTTTGCTGAACATTCCAAGACAGTGGTGGGATAATGTACTTTACCGTTGAATTTCCTTTTGCTTTGTGATGCCCTGCAAGGTGAAGGTTGGCATCTCCCCTCCGCCTTGGAGCTAATTTACATGTTTGCCCAAGGTCTCAGCCAATAGGTAAACTGTTGCTATGCCCCTTTGGACTTGCTGGGGTGAAACTGACCAGCCACAGGTCATATCATTATCAGCTGGACTGTTACTATTAAAGGGAAAGTGGGTTTCTTTGACCAACCAGTATTGTCTTTATTTTAATGCATGTACATATTAATTAACACTGTCAAACTGATAGTCTTGATTTTCAGCACTTATGCCGCATCATTTCAGCCCCAATGAGCCAACTTCCACTTGGGTCATTCCCAATTTAGAATGCGGCATTGTAAACATAACACAACACATAACATTACATACATATTGTTGCAGTAGATACCTGAACACTGTTGTCAATTGAAAAGTGCACATGAACATGATTCAATAAAACGAACAGAACAAATACTTATAACACATAAGCATGTATTCTCCCATGTGGATGCTCGATTTGGGAACTAATCCCTCATTACTTGCTTCCAGCAAGCAGAGCTTTACTACAGGCCTTCTGAAGTGTTTGTGTCCCACCCTTACTTCTACCTGTCTCACTCTCCCATCCCTGCCTGGGTAGACTTCTACCACTTTACCCAGCGACCACTGCCCACGTGGAAGGTTATCATCAATGAGCAGCACAAGGTCGTCCTTTGCAAGATTTTGCTTGGGTCGAGTCCACCTTTGCCTTTCTTGAAGCAGGGAGAGATACTCCTTACGCCACCTTTTCCAGAAGATAGATGCAAGGTACTGCACCTGACGCCAGCATCTTCTCCCGTAGTTGTCATCCTTGTTGAAAACGCCTGGTGGTACGTTTGGATTGCTTCTCAGAAGCAATAGGTGATTGGGCGTCAGCGGTTCTTCGTCATTGGCTTCCATGCTGATTCTGGTAAGAGGGCGTGCGTTGAGAATCCCTTCGATCTCTGTCAAAGTTGTGGTCAGTACTTCCTCACACACCACCTGTTCACCAGTCATGTTCTTTAATATTCGCCGAACAGACCGTATCATTCTTTCCCATATGCCACCCATATGGCTTGCGGCTGGAGGGTTGAAAGTCCACTCGATCGATTTGTGATGGAGGAAGTTCTTGACCTTTCTTTGGTTGATTCCATCCATGCTCTTCTTTAACTCCTCGGCTCCCCGGAAATTGGTACCATTGTCACTGAAGAGTTTCTCAGGGACTCCTCTTCTGCTTATGAATCTCCGAAGAGAGTTGATGAATGAGTCGGTGTCAAGGACCTTGTCAGCTCGATATGAACTGCCCTCATTGTCAAGCATGTAAAGATGCAGCCATAACGCTTGACTCGACTGCGTCCCTGCTTAACATAGAGAGGCCCAAAGTAATCTACCCCTACATAGGTGAATGGAGCCTTCACCGGGTTTACTCTTTCTTTGGGCAATTCAGCCATTACTTGTTCTGATGGCTTTGCGTTTCGCCTTTTACAGGCTAGGCATTTTCCTATCACATGTCGAACTGCAGCACCAACCTTAATGATCCAGTACTGTTCCCGAATGCAAGGACCATGTCATTCCAGCGCCGGAGTGCCCTACCAGGCGGTGATGGTGTTCGATGATCAAGCGTGTGACATGATGGTCATGTGGTAGGATGACTGGATGCCTAGAGTTGAAGTTGATTGCGGCTCTACCGATGCAGCCACAGACGCATAGTACAACGTCCACTGGCTGTGGAGCCAACCTTTCCAGTGACCTTCTGGAAGACTTGCCTTGCAACTCATCAGGAAATTCTTGTCTCTGTACCATTCTGATAACTGCTGTCTGGGCAGCACGTAGCTCCTTCAGAGTTAAATTTCCACGAGTGCATTGTGTATCTCCGGTCACCTTCATTTGCAAGTATTCCTTGTATCATAAGAGCCATGCTACGTTCCTCATGAGCTTGTCCCATGTAGAATAGCATTAGAGAAGATCTCTTGACTCCTCTTTTTGGGTGTAGTGGACATCAGCAGCTTTCTTGACTTCCACATCCCCTTCTGGCAAGTCTGGTAGTACATCAGGTGGCTTGGGCCAGGTGTCCTTTTCTCCTTGTAGGAATTCTGGACCAGTCAGCCATCTAGAATTTTCAACGAAATCCTTGGCTTTCATCCCTCTTGACCCATCGTCAGCCGGATTCGTTGTGGTGCCCACATGTCGCCACTGGGAGAGGGTTGTCGCCTCGTGGATTTTTGCTACTCTGTTCGCGACGAATGTTTGAAACCTCCGGCTTTCGTTTCTTATGTATAGTAGCACTGAGGTGGAGTCAGTCCAGTATGTGGTGGATTCAAGAGTCATTTGCAATTCTTGTACCAGACTTCAGATCCACTGCGAGTACTGCTGCTGTCAGCTCGAGTCGTGGGATTGAGGTGTTCTGAAGAGGACATAGACGAGACTTGCGCATGATGAAGGAACAGTGTATACTACCCATTTCGTCTACTAGTCTCAAGTATGACACGGCGGCATACCCATTCTGAGATGCATCACAGAAGTGGTGCAGCTGGCATGACTTGACTGTCCCAAATCCTGCCGGCTTGAGACAGTGTGGAATCTTGATATCTGTCAGTAGTGTCAAGTACGACACGGCTGCATACCCATTCTGAGATGCATCACAGAAGTGGTGCAGCTGGCATGACTTCACTGTCCCAAATCCTGCCGGCTTGAGACAGCGTGGAATCTTGATATCTGTCAGTAGTGGCAGATCATCTAGCCATTGCTTCCATCTTTGGAGCTCTTCATCTGTGACCGTCTCATCCCAGTCCACACCTCTCCGGCAAAGGGACTGTAGCAGGAGCTTGACGAAGGGTGCAAGAAATCCCAAAGGATCATAGAGCTGACCATGGATAAGATGTCTCTCCGTGTTGCCGGCTTTTCTTTCAAATGCACCTTCAATCCGAAGTCATGCAGTCTCAACATTCCATAACACACCTAGCGTGCGTTTAGTCGGTAGGTGGTCTAGGTCGAGATCGACCACTGACTGTGCTCTCTCTTCTTGTGTTATTGAAGCAAGGACATCCATGTTGTTACTTAGCCCCTTCGTTAAGAGGAAGCCGCCTTTCCTCAGCAGCTTGCAGAGTCCTTGAATCAGGTTCTGTCCTTCCTCTCGACCACTGACTGTGCTCTCTCTTCTTGTGTTATTGAAGCAAGGACATCCATGTTGTTACTTAGCCCCTTCGTTAAGCGGAAGCCGCCTTTCCTCAGCAGCTTGCAGAGTCCTTGAATCAGGTTCTGTCCTTCCTCTTTAGTTGCCACCGACTTGAGGCAGTCATCTAAGTAGAAATTTTGTCGTACAGTGGACACAAGCTCCTCGTCAAAGTCCATTTGGTTCTCCTCTGCTGTCTTCCGTAGAGCATAGGAGGCACAACTTGGGGATGACGTCGCCCCAAACAAGTGAACTGTCATACAGTATTCTTTCGGGTCAGCATCGAGGTCCCCATCTTTCCACCACAGAAAACGGAGAACATCTCGATCCTTCACAGGTACCATCACCTGGTGAAACATGGCCTCAATGTCACCTACCATCGCCACAGGTTCCTTGCGAAATCTAGTGAGATCATTGTTGAGTTGATCATTCAGAGATGTCCCTTGGTAGCGTGCTGCGCAATCAAACACGACCTGTACCTTCTCTGGCTTGTGTGGGTGTAGAACGGGGTGATGGGGTAGATATCACACCTGGTCTGTGATATCATTCGCCGGGACTTCCTCTGCATAGCCCATGTAGGCTTGCATCATAGCTGTGTATTTCTAACAGAAGTCCTGATCTTTCAATAATCTTCTCTTGAGGTATTTCAACCGCATGTCTGCCATCTGCCGATTATCTGTCAAGTATGGGGGAGTGTGCTTCCATGGCAGACCTACTTCGTAGTGACCTTTGGTGAAGTTCACAGTTGCGTCCATTGTGGCCTTGGCTCGCTGATCTTGAATGGATTGCGCTATACCGGGGTTCCCTCCAACATCATGGTCAAGCTGCCAGAACCTTTTCAGTTGGTGTTCAAGGGCATCATCTGATTTGAGAAAATTTGCTTGGTAGGGGCTTTGATCCGTAGAGGACTTCGTTGGCCCTAATACGGTCCACCCTAGGATTGTTTTCACTGCGTAGGATTCCTTCTGGTTGCCGCGCCTTTGCTCCAGCATCCAGAAGGCCTCTGGTGTGTCTCCTCCTATTAGAAGTTGAACTTCCTTGCCTGTGATGTTGGGGAGTTCCAGCCCTTCGAGATGTCGCCAGCCTTTCAGGTCTTCCGGTGTTGGTATGCAGCTGGAAGATATGTTTAGGTCACGTACCATCCACACCTTTGGTAGTCGGATGCCTTCCCCGTCATTAATGTTCTTCACTGTCAATTTCACCTCGAGCCCTTTCTTTACTGCTCCTGTGTTACCAACAGTAGACAACTGTTAAGTAATGCCGATGTTCGGACCTCCCGACCATTTCCAGTAACCCTCACCGGTACTACGCGTAGACATACTTTTTACGTGACGAAGTGGTACTGTGGCACTGACCGTCTTCTGGGAGTAGTTTAGCGCCGGCCCCAGTCGCTTCACTTGCCTTTGTCGAAGCTGTCCTTGCTTCAGTCGTGGTCACGCTTTCGTGGTGTCCTTTGGTGCGTTTCTCTGTGTGACGATGTAACAACGTGTGGTGCCTCCATTTACACCCGTCCACCTTGCAGTTGCTTTTCTGCTTGCAATTCGTCGCAAAGTGGAACGGCTTGAAACAATTATCACACAGCTTGGCTTCCCACACCGTTCGGAGTCGTTCGTCGCGTGACTTTTGTTTGAACTGTTTACATACGTCCAAGTTGTGCATTTATGAACAGCAAGGACATTTTGTTTGCAATCTTTGACGTTGAGGCTGGGCTTGCGTAGATAGTGTTGTGCGTTTGGCCGTACATGCTTTGTGGTCCCTTTGGGTGATGCCCCTGCCGCTGCCGAATTTCGCCCAAACATGTTATTGGCAAGCTGCGCACATTCTTCCACGTAGTCGGCCATCATGTTGAAGGTCGGTGTTATCCCTCGCTTCATCATATTGTGAGTACGTTTTGCCCACTCCGTCTGCAGGTAAACTGGCATGAGTTGTTGGATTTGGAGCAAGTTACCGGAACTGTCCGTGTCTGCACGATAACTCATGTGGGACAGGACCATCTCACACCTCCTCATATCACGTGCTAGGTCCCAGAGCGCAGTTCCATCATTAGGGCGTATTTGTTGACGATTCAACACCCTTTTTATGTGGGCAGTGGTCACTTGGAAGGACTGCCCGAACTGGTCATGTAGAATTTGTCTAGCCCTGCGATAGCCTTCAGAGCCGAGAAACGTACAATTTTCAATGCTTTCTCGTGCCTTACCAACACAAAACTGAATCAAGTACATCAATTTCACCTCTTTAAAATCAAATCACAGAATATCGATGACAACTAGTTCAGAAGACCATTTGTCAAGACGGTTAACATTCTGATGCTTGGTTTAAATGTCATTAACGTTCTGAATGAAAGGTACACACATTATCTCCTGATTTATTATTTTTTTTTTTGACTGACAGAAATCATAAAACAAATTGAATCGGAGTTCTTACCTCAATTTTTCCTGCGATTACAAACATTAGACCTTTTCTTCATAATCCTGAGTCAATTGCGTTTGGATGGAAAAAACAAATCTGAAGTATCGGACCTTATCGGCACATTGACCAAATCCTTATTGTATCAACCACTCATCATTTATTGCACATGTCAACAAAGTTAATAAATCCCTTTAAAGGGACTGTACAGTACTGGTTGAGGTGGGGATTCATGTTTTGAACATTCCTAAGTGAGATAATGAGAAACCTCTTATGACATATGAAAGAGCATGTAATTGTAACAAGGAGTCAACGTTTATTTAATGAAAATTGGTGATAATAATAAAAGGCAACAGGCCACGCCTTTTATTATACCCCCGCCAAACGAAGTTTGAAGGGGGTGTATAGGAATCAGCGGACGGTCGGTCGGGCGGTCGCGCGGTCGGTCCGTTGCAAATCTTGCGTCGCGAACTACTTCCTCAGTTTTCAACCTATTCCCATAAAACTTGGCACAGATGTGTGCCTTGGGTTGTAGATGTGCAAGACGTATTTTTTGACAGTACCCAAAAGTACGTTGCCATGGTAACAGCATATTATGGGCAAAAATGGGTACAAATCTTGCGTCGCGAACTACTTCCTGAGTTTTCAACCGATTCCCATAAAACTTGGCACAGATGTGTGCCTTGGGTTGTAGATGTGCAAGACGTATTTTTTGACAGTACCCAAAAGTACGTTGCCATGGTAACGGCATATTATGGGCAAAAATGGGTACAAATCTTGCGTCGCGAACTACTTCCTGAGTTTTCAACCGATTCCCATAAAACTTGGCACAGATGTGTGCCTTGGGTTGTAGATGTGTAAGACGTATTTTTTGACAGTACCCAAAAGTATGTTGCCATGGTAACGGCATATTATGGGTACAAATCTTGCGTCGCGAACTCCTCCCACAGTTTTTGATCAATTTGTATGAAATTAGGTACAGATGTTCATCTGAATATGTAAATGTGCAAGACACATATTTCCGCAGTGGCAAAAAGTGCGTTGCCATGGTAACGGCATGTTATTGGTAAAATATAGGGCAAAATGCTTCTTGGCAAAACTGCTTCATCAGTGTTCTTCCAATTCTCACGGAATTCATATTGAATGTTTGTCTTAGGATATAGGTCAGCATGACAGATTTCTTGACAGTGACAAAAAGTATGTTGCCGTGGTAACAGCTCACATATTATGAGCCAAAATGATGGAAAATTTTGTGTTGCAAACTACTTCCTCAGTTTTTGCCCAATTTCCATGAAACTTGGTACAGATGTGTGCCTTTGGTTGTAGATGTGCAAGACGCATTTTTCGACAGTACCCGAAAGTACGTTGCCATGGTAACGGCATATTAATGGCAGAAGATCAAGGAAAGTTCTTGCGGATTTAACTACTTCCTCAGTTTTTTGACCGAAGCTTATCAAATGTTGTTTTGACCAAAGCTTATGAAATGTTGTTTGGCGGGGGTATAACCAGTCGCTGTAGCGACATTTCTAGTTAGGATCTCTTTGTTTCACTTTTTTTGGATATCTCAGCCATTTCCAAACTGTTTTTCATCAAATAAACTTTTCATACCCCTAGAATTGCATGCTTTTTGACATCTCATAGAGTGGTTTCTGAATATCTCGCAAAACGTTAAAAGCTAAATCCTCACCACAACCAGAACTGTACACACCCTTTAAAGGGATGGTACTGTATTGGTGGAGATGAGAATTGGGCTTCTAATTTTTTTCCGAGATACCAAGAAAACACTTATGAAATAGTACAGAACATACCATTCTAAGAGGAATTCAAAGTTGATATGATGAAAACCGGGTTTGGAATGACTGAAACATCCAAAAACAAAGTAAAACTAAGCGATCGTAAAAAAGTATGGGTCCTACACTTTATTAGAATCGCTCTGTTTTGGGATGTGTTAGCCATTTCAAAACCAATTTTCATCTAATGAATGTTGAAATCCTCATGGAATTACATGCTCTTTCATATTTAATAAGAGGTTTCTCTTTATCTCACCAAAAGGTGTTGGAAACCTGAAATTATGTCTCAACCAAAACTATACACGTACGATCCCTTTAAGTATCAGTCGTGATAGTCTGAGACATTTTGGAACATGATTGTGTCGAATCTATGTAAAATGTACACTTTCATGTAACAGTGAAAGTGTGCTACCACTTACTGTTAGTATAATTATAGTGTACATTGGTCATTTCAGGCTCAAAAGTTTGTGACTTTCAAGCAGCTATTCCTAACAAAAAAAAAAAAAAAAAAAAAAAAAAAAAAACTGCAGATATTTCCGAATTTGTGTGCCCATCCAATCTTAAACAACTCTGGATTATAAAGATAGTGATCCCATGTTCTGAATTGCATAAACATTCAGGTAAAAATAAACTCTTGATACAATTTCTTCTATTTATAAATGCTGTTGGCAAAATATAGTTGGATGCTTATACATACAACATGTATATACATAGACTCTCAACATTTAGTTATCACAATAGCAACTAAACAAAATGTCTTTATGCAGTGTTTGAAATTAGCATTGAGCGGGCCGCCCGCTGGCCCAGGGCCACGAAAGAAAAGTTCCAGGCCACCAAATTTCATTGATCCTAAATTCTACTGGCCTGTTCGGGCAACCAAATTTAACAGAATTTGTTATGTTTTCCTTTGTTTGGGGCCACCAGATTTTATGTTCTAGGCCACTCAAAGCTGAACCATGTTGTTTTTTCTTGCCCGATTGGACCACAAGGCAAAAAGGATAATTTGTAGCGTGGCTTCATGTTAAATGTCTTTCAAACGTTGTTCTAAACTAATGTGCATTCATCCAATGGGAAAAGTTATAATTGTTGCCGAGTAAATGCATTTAAAAAATTAAAGGAAAAATTAGGATTTTTAAACACATTTAAAATAAAGTCAAGTTAAATTTTTGCCTAAGTTTTCCTACCCCGATGAGTTTCATTCAACCGTTAACGATAACATGGACGCCGCGGCACTAATCAAAATAGTCAAACTACTGGTGTCCAAGTTATGTATGATACAATGCAGCAGAAAAACTTGACAGAGTAAATGCATTTGTAAATATTAGCACAGATTACGATTTTGAAACACATTTGAAATAAATGAGGACTTCCTATCTGTGTTTCAACTGTTGCTTTTCCCATTTTTCATGAAGAAGAGCTGTCAGCTTGCTGGCTATACTACCACTGGCAGGTTTGAAGAGTGGGTTTCTTTACCTCCATTATCTTGTCAAATGCTTTCTCTGAGACGAGGGTGTGAGAAGACCCATTGTCTTGAAGAAAGGTGATCGACTGCCCATCAGTTTTGATTCCCTTCTACAAATAATTCCTGCAGTCTACTGCCTTGTGATTTTTATGACTCCGCCAACGAAGTGGCCGGAGGCATTATGTTTTCGGGTTGTCCGTCCGTCCCGTTTTGTTTTTGTCGATATCTCAAGAACCGTGAAGTGGTTTTGCATTAAACTTGGTATGAGGGTATATCCTGGGGGGATGATACTTTGTTTGGATTTTAGGGTCACGGGGTCAAAGGTCAAAGGTCACAGGTTATTTTGTGAAAAAAAGGTTGAAAATTCATGTTTTTCTCCATATCTCGCAAATGGTTCAAGGTATCTTCATGCAACTTAGTATATATGCTTGTTCCAATGGGCAGTGATTATCTAGGGAAGTTGGGGGTCATGATTCAAAGGTCAGGGGTCAAAGGTCAAGGTCAACTCCTCAAAATATCACTACTTTCCTTATATTTATGCAATGCCTGAAGTTTTTTTTTTCACTTGATGTATGCATGTATTACCCAATATATATATTCTGTGGGAAGTTTCTTGCCAAAAGGTCTAAGGTCAAAAGGTCAAAGGTCAAGTGAAAGTGCTGAATTGCACTTTTTCCTCCATATCTCAAAAGTAACTCAAGGTATCATCGTGAAACTTACATATTTATGCATGTTCAACCTAACAGTGATTCTCTTTGGAACTGTGAGGTCAAAGTCAGAGGCCAGGTTTAGATAATGCTATTTTCCCATTTGATACTGAAATTATACTTTTTCTCAATACCTTGAAAATTACTCAATGCATAAACTTATAAAAGGGTCAAAAGTCAAGTAAAAATCATCAGTTCCCCAAATACCTGCACTCTTGACATTTTAATCATTCATCCAATTGAACCTAGTTCCAGGAAAGTGAACATTCAGCACATTTGTGGCAAACCTGTCATTTTAATATTTTGCCAATTGTGTGAAACTGTCATCACACATTGTCAAGACATTGTACTATAGACCTATTAGGAGAACCATGCATTATGGCGGAGGCATATCAGTCGCCGTAGCGATATATCTAGTTTTTTTTTTTCTGTTTTGACTTTGACTTGTTTTTCGTCCTCATTCTTGTCATCTCCATGTTCTGTCTACGTACAAATGCAAGTTATGTATCGGCCTTGAAAGAACTTTTCACTGGGTTAAATTGCGGACTTCCTCGATGCGAGTGAAGCTTGCCTGGTCCTCCAGGACGGGTCATATTCCTGATGAGCGCACAATCCCGTGGTTGGAGTGGGGTATCTCTGGACCTCTTATCATACTCTCCTTCCATCTTAACCATGGCGTTGGTAGCATTACGTGTAACAATGTCATATGCTTCTTTCATCTGATCCTGCCATTTGCGAGCATACTCTTTGCGACTGTCGCTGAACCATCTTCAGTGCTGTAAGGGCCAAAGGCCACGTCAACAGGTGAGCGTGGTTACGTGGTTACCTTCCAAAAAGTAGGAAGAATGGAGAGTAACCAGTAGCTGTTTGATGGGTACAATTTTATTGTATGCATGGACTACTTTGTTTACATGCTCCTTCCAGTTGGCCTTCTGGTGGTGGACAGAGTATGTAGCATTGGCAGGAGTTTACGGTTGGACCACTCTACTTGTCCGTTGCCTTCTTGGTTATATGCGCTCTTAATTTTGCGATGTCGCTGTGATGATGGACTTCATTGAAGAGTCGGTTTTCAAATTCTCTACCCTGATCATGGTGGATTCATCACAGAAAACTGAACCTCAGACTGTAATTGTTAAATAGTTGATCTGCTGCTGTTTTTGCTGACTTGTTTGCCGTTTGGTATGCTTGGGCAAACCTGGTGTAGTGATCCATAAATATGTACTCATATCTTCCTTTACTTCTCTCCAGGTGGAGGAAATCCAAGGAAATGAGTTTAAATGGCTCCATAGTGATGATGGGGTTGAGTGGTGCCTTGAGTGGTGCCTTGGTCCGTATGTTGAGAAGAGCATTCATATGTTCCTGATAGCATTCATGTTAATCTGGAAAGCGTTCCTGCTCTATCACGGTGATCCAATAGCACGGCAGGATTCCGTTGCTATGCGAGGAGCCAGTACCAAAACAGGCAGACTCTCAATATGGTGTGTTAGGCCTTCCTTCCCTATATCTCTAGTTTCGGGGAAAATCTTAAAGGGACTGTACAGTACTGGTTGAGGTGGGGATACATGTTTTGAACATTCCTCAGTGAGATAATGAGAAACCTCTTATGAAATATGAAAGAGCATGTAATTTTAAGAAGGATTTAACGTTTATTTGATGAAGATTGGTTTTCAAATGGCTGAGATATAAAAAAAGGGTGATAATAAAAGACTGCAGGCCACGCCTTTTATTAGGATCTCTTTGTTTCACTTTTTTTAATAGATATTTTAGCCATTTCAAAACCGATTTTCATCAAATAAACTTTTGATACCCCTTAGAATTGCATGCTCTTTGACATCTCATAGGGTGGTTTCTGAATATCTCGCAAAACGTTAAAAGCTAAATCCTCACCTCGACCAGAACTGTAAACACCCTTTAACCATTGACCCGACCTCAGATAGCAGGAGGAGAGAGAATGAAAGTGGGGGTGAAGAAAAGAAAGGTATAGCTCTTCCCTCATTTGAAGATTTGAATCCCTGTACTTCAGAATAGAGAAGATGAGAAATCTACCAGCATTGCTTTTAAAAGCATGCATGCGTACAGAAGAGTGTACTTTAAGAAAACTAGGGGAGATACATCTAACAGGGGTTGATATTCCGCAGTGCTATAAATAGAACAGTTGGTTTTAGGTGTTATGATTTGCAAGCTTGCAAGTACAAATGTATGTATTGGTATGAAAACAAACTTGCATATATGATTCACTGAGGAGCAAACTTTGCTTGATGCAGTAATAAAATGCAGTAAGATGCTAAACGAGACCTGCCCCTTTTGTTGCCTCTTGTGATTTTTGTTTGTTTATTTGTTTGTTTTAATCTCATGATAGATATGCACACACATCTTCTTATCCAGGCTCTATTTTTGTTTAAAGTGTTGTGGCTACAAAGTTCTGTTACCACCATTCCCCCACCCCTGTCACAAGTGCGCACACACACACACACACACACACACACACACACACACATACAGGGTATTGTAATGAAAGCAAGCTTAGAACAACACGGTTCTCAAGGCACGAAGAATTTAATTTTCGCATTTGTTCTCCCAGTGGCTTTACATTGTTACTTACTGAGGCACAAATTTACTCCATTTTCACTACACCCATAAGATGGATGCAGTGCTTAACAAAATACTCTGTTAATATTACAACAGATTTGCACCTTCTGTTGTGGAAGACGTTTGTTTCAGTCAGATAACATTAACAATAAACCAAGTTGTAACGCAACTTCATAAAATTCAAGTCTCTGACGAGACGCCATCTTTCAGTATTCTTCAATGAATATCATTCATCACAATACCCTAAATTGAATGGAAAAATACATGTACCATGGTAATCGTAGAGAGGAATTCGAAAAGGAATCAAGAAAAACATGTTGCTAATAGTTCATATGAATTGAAGCAAGGTTACCAAAGCGAAAGAGGACTTCTTTTTACTTCAAGTAACCTCAAGAAAACATTTGAAAGGGTCATTTTCTCATGTTTTAAAGCATCAGGATGCATGATTGCCAGTCCCCTCTATACATGTACTTCTATAAATATAGGCTGCTACAGACTGTATGTATTTCATCGTAATTTCAGTGTCTTGCCATGTTAACCCATAAAGGCAGAAAACTATACGATAAATTCTGGGGTTTTCAACTATGTCTTGTTTATTGTACTGTTTGCTGTTCATTATAAGTTCTTCATGGGAAAGACTTAAAGTATCTTCCATCGGGGCCCTTTGAAAGAAAGTATTGTGTATCTTTTGCCACTATCGCCACTGTCAGACTCTATCTTTGTACAATATGGGCTGCATAATTATAATCACCGTAAGCGGTTGTTCATGTACATTTTTGGGGGGTCATCCCACTAGACCGGCACCCACGAGTCATACATGGACATTGAAAACAGGTCCATGAGTCATACAGCTCACGAGTCATTAGAATACAGCCCATGAGTTCGACACGAGGCAAATAAAGCCCATGAGTTCGACACTAGGTAAAAACAGCCCACGAGTTCGACAGATACAACTCGGGGCTGAATGTGTCGGTCTCGTGGGCCTTGTTAGCTTAAGTGTCGAACTATTGGGCTGTATGACTCGTGAGCTGTATAACTCATGGGCTTTATGACTTGTGAGCTGTATGACTCGTGGGCTGTATGACTCGTGGGTGTCGGTCTCGTGACGTGCACCCCATTTTTCCCCACGAGTTATCTTTATTTCTGATTCCTTGTTCATAATTAATGACATTGCACGATTACTTTGAATGTGGTGCAATAACAATATGAACATAAAAGTATCTTTCTCAATGTACAAATCAACCAGTTACATAGTACTATTAAGATAAAAGCTGAAAACCATTTTTAATACCAAACTGTAGTAATAAATGTAATCGTAGATATGAACATGCATTTTGTTCTTAAACACATTCAAATCACCTGTACACTTGACATGTAGGCCAGCACCTCTGATGGCTTTCAGTATTTCATTGTACAATGTATTGAACAGCATCACGAATAAGAATCCCTCTCAGCATCAGATGTGATTTTCAAAGAGACTGTGATACAATGTGTCTTGCTCACAAACCAACGTACGTGAATATGATTTCTAAAGGTAACGTGTAACATAATATGTAGTACAAAATGAAGAAACTCGCCTGGATCATTCACATCTCCAGATACAGTAGTAAAAACAAACATCTCTAAAAAAAAAATGCTTCTTAAAACATAATACTTTAACTGTATACTCCTTGCTTGTTATACATTTACATTTGAATGCCACTCCCTCACCCGCCTGAAACTATTATATATGGGCATCCTTGAAACGAGAAAATGATGTAAGCATTATTACCAGCATTTCTGAATCCTTTGCAGTGGTAGCCACTTTCAAAATTTGTATGAGCACTGTTGTTTTCAAATGGTAGTTTGCTCAACTGTTTCAGGCAATAACACATCTGCACTAGTAACAGTTTCATTCTTCTGTAGGTTTGATCATACTCTAAATTCATTCATTTTACTGCCTATTTTACCGTAAGAACACAAATTCAAAGCCTGTAAGTAATCGGATCTACGACCATTGTGTCTAAAAGTGGGGCACTTTGGTAAAAAAGATTTGGCTCGTGCAACCTGGGAAATGATTTTCGTTGTGTCATAATGATAATTTAGTTTTATAGGTATTCCATAGAATACGCCTTCTAGAATACTTCATTTACTACAATTAAGAATACTGCACAATGAGCAGTTGAAATCACGGATTATTCAAGGCGAGGGAAATGATTGATCTATGTGTTTGTAGAGCGGCATTGCAAATGCACTGCTGAGGGCACGTTCTTTGCTTTGGTATACGTTCGGTAATCTATAGTGACTATACATGTAATGGTGTGGCAAGCCCGTGACTGTTCGCATTTGCACTTTGTGTTCAACTTTGACCTTTGGATTTCAGCGTTATTGGACAGAATGCTGTCAATGTACTCGGAAGATATTCGAGCTTTCTTTTTGTTTCCTCTTTGGGAATAGCAGACGATTGCGTCAACAAGTCATACAAGTCATATGTCGCTGTAGGCGGTAAAGACACTGGTGATTTACTCGGGAGATTTAAACGGCTGAGTATCTGCACCGTGCAACAACTTCAGTCAGTGTCGATGGCACAGTTTTCTGCGCAAACTCGATTTGGCCTCCAGCCACTTCTCCAAAGGCAACACAACGCCACGATGGCATCAGCAAACATATACTCGGAATCATTCGTGTAGATTTTCATCCGCTCTATATCCGTGCTAGCTTACATGGCTCACTGATGTCACCACACAACTACTGAAGTGGCAAGATTTTTCCCGCTAGCCTTTCTCCTATAAATCATTCATTCTGCTATACATATACCAATATGGAGGTGTGAACAGATGTGCTCTCAAAGATATGTCTGTGGAAGGGAATCGAACTGTTGAAAGAAAAGAGAAAGAGGTTGCACCAAAATTAGATAGTAATAATGACAATGATAATTTCCATAGAGCGGTATTATAATATATGATATATATAATGCGATATTATATACCTTCATATATCATATATATATATATATATATATATATATATATATATGAAGAGTTTGTTTGCAAAAACCGATAAGTCCATATTTGCCAAATGGAGATATATGCGATTAAAGGTCAAGAAAAATAAAGAGAATAATAAGAAAATTTTTGCTTCTTTTGACCATAACTTCAAAAATGAGCCTTAATATGTAGTGACCAATATATCATTTAAAAGGTATTATTTTGTACTTTATGACAGAGACCATACTTTGTAATCTTCAAAAATGGACTTATCGGTTTTTGCAAACAAACTCTTCATATATATATATATATATATATATGTATATGTATAGCATTTGTAGCATATAATTGTGTATATATATATATATATATATATATACATATATATATATATATATATATATATATATATATATATAAACGAATATTGTAATTCTTGTAATGTAATAGGGCGATATAGAACATGATGACATTGCTTTACTGGACAAGAATATTATAGAAATTGTTAGAGAATAGTAAATACGACAACTCTACACCCTCACTAACGACTTTACATACTAGAACTGTTCTTCTATTGAGTAAAGGAGAGTAACCATGCATTCACATGATAAGGTTGTATATCTATCAAAAAGTAATGAATGTATAAATACAATGTGTATAATCATTTTAACCGCAGTCACAAAATGACAGAGAGTAGCAGCATTTTACTGACAAAATATCGTCATACCTAAATCCATACTGAAATGAAAATGTCTCAATTTACTGGTAATGTAGAAAAAGAAAAGAAAAGAAAAAGATAATACTAGTACCAAAGAAGTAAACCACTGTACAATATGTAAAAATATCCTTTGTGACGAAAACTCACGAATTCTTGCGACGAAGGTTCCGCAGACTCTCGTCTGTGGCTTTCGTGTAGTGGTAAAGTGGGTGCTTGTGGCAGATACATCGACGAATGGTCCACTCTAGCACGCACTGGTGTAACCTTTAAGACAGAGATATATTCATCAGAATCAAAACAATGCATTAACCGCCTCCTTATGAACAGCCCAATGGGACATCATGATACGTAATAACAAAATCAACAGATAATTTCTTCTGCATGGTAGAATGGACAGTTTCCTGCATGATGGACAGTTTCCTGCATGATTTTTTTTTATAACTTTAATGATCTCTTGAGCCTTGTATCGAAGACGTACATCTCCTAACAAATGTCTCTCAAGATTTGTGAAGTTACCAAGTTTGGGGATACAACTGGTATGTTGCTATATTCTTCTTTTTTTTTTGGGGGGGGGGGGAGGTGGGGAGGGGGTCGTTGCAATTCATCAACTACTTTGTTGTATTTTCTTTGACTTGCCAGCCTCCCAATATAATTCATTCACAGTTGAAATGTCAGAACACTACAACACGCTTAGGATTTCTCATCACGCTCTCAAAGGCGCAAACGGATCGTCTGCACTTACGTGGAAAGGTGCAGAATGCTTCATGCTGTCAGCTACGCGCTTCATGCGCGCCTCAATATCGGCGTCAATGTCGTCGGTGACGAACACCTGCTCTGCCTCGTACGGCCGGATTCCCGTGTCTGTCATATGAGTGTCCGCATTGAAGTTTGCAACTTCGAACATTCCTCTTTCATTCGCTGCGTTATCGAACATGTCCTCTGACGTTTTAAAGAAAACAAACGAAAAAAAAAAACAATCATAAATCTTGAGGGATACTACAACATTACAACACACACAAAGATGTTGAATCCGTTTTTGTTAGTGCATATGGTTAGATTAAAAACCGCCTTCTAAATCATGCACTCACAACGGGGCCATCCCACAAGCCCAACACCCACGAGTCACATGGCCCACGAGTTTGACATTGGAAAAAAATTTCCATGGGCCATACAGCCTACGAGTCAAGCATCCCATGAGCTGGACACTAGGCAAATAAGGCCCATGAGTCCGTCACTAGGCAAAAAAAAAGGTCCATGAATCCGACATCGACTTGGCAAACAAGGCCCACGAGACAGACACTGCGTAGATTATACCCCGTAATGTCATGAGTATCGGACCCATGGTCCTTGTTTGCCTATAGTGTTGGACTTATGAGCATTTGCTTTTGCCTAGTGTCGGACTTGTGGGCCTTCGTTTCCTACTGTCGGATCCATTGGTTGTATTTGCCAAGTGTCGAGCTCGTGGGCTGTATGACTCATGGGCTGTGTGACTCGTGGACTGTATGACTCGTAGCCTTGTCGGACTCGTGACGTGCACGCCTCACAACACGCTTCAGGACATCACGGATATTCATAGTTTATGGGGTAGAAAGAGAGAGAGATAGGCAAAACGATGTTTATTGTACCTCCAAATCTGGGAGGGATCCCTTCCTCCATGATACCAACGGTGTCATTGGGGTCCTTCTTCCGGTAGGCATACCCAGTCAGAGAGAAGCTGGCCTCTGATGCAGGCATGTCGAAGTCGTCTTCACAGCAACCCATCTGCCTTCTGACGCAGACAGCGATCACGAATGCGACAAGGACACAGATGAAGAAGCCAACGATGGAGAAGACGATCACGAGGATTTCCCATGTTTCTGCAGGTGATGAGCAAAATATTCATTTGGAGAAACGACCACGATGCAATGATTTTTAAATCTGTGAATGATGTAAGTGTAGATATGTATGTGTGTGTGTGTGTGTGTTTGTGTGTGTGACAAGCAGATTTTTTTTCCCGTTCTCTTTAAAGGCACAGAGACCCGGTGGTTTAGTCGAATGCGGACTCGTGGAAAAGGGTCTAAGCGTAAGCGCTAAAGTAAAGAGGAGTAGATAGCATAGGTTTCTGTAGGAAACTTGCGCCGTCCGCCCGCGCACGCAATCGACTAAACCACCTGGGGGCATTTCATGAAGGAACTTGTCGGATAAAATATCTGACAAGTCAGTTATATCCGACAAGTTCAGAGAAATCAGCGATTCAGACTAAAGAATTTCTCAAAACTTGTCGGATATAACTGACTTGTCAGATATTTTATCCGACAAGTTCCTTCATGAAATACCCCCGGGTCTATGTGGCTTTAACGAAATTTCTACCCCTAGGGGCATCTGCTTCGTATTCGAGTAATATAAAAGACAAACGGTCAAATCTCAATTGCGACTTAGATGTGGTAATGTCGATACTTCATAGTTCTCCAACCGGTTCAAAAAAAGTATTATCGTGTAATTGTGACCCAGCATCACAAAACTAACAAAAAGTGAACAGACATGGATTTTCAGTTAAGGGCATATTCTGAAAGAGCAGACTCCAAGCTTAAAATGATGTATAACTGAATTTAAATGGACTCCCCTAACCTATACCTAAATACTGGAAAGAAAGCACACACTCTGGAAAGTGTGAACTGAGAAAAGAGGCTCTGAAGTACACGGTATATTCAAGCGCTTAATCTTTACCAAGCCGTGACAGCTGTGCCGTGAAAGGGACAAAACTCAGGATGTAGTAAAACCACAATGCAACGACAATGAAGGGATTATCAGATTAAGCTGAAATTAAGCATCTTCTACTAGCACATTCTGCCCATGATTAATGCTAACTTTCAAAGCAATAGCGCCATTCTTTCAAAATTTATTAGACTTGAAAGTGAAGAGTGTGCAAGGATTTCAAAACATGAAAAGCGGCCTCTAAGTCATACCTGATCATTCTACTCTTCCCCAAAAAATGGTTGTAGAAAAACTGCTAAAAACACACTTTCCCATTCATGTTAAGATACCAAACTGAAGAATAATGTAGAAGGATAGCTCTTTCAGAAAATATGAAAAATTCAAGATTGACTTGGTTGAACTATTTCACCTTTTTTGAGTCCTCACTTAAAATCAAGGGGTGCGACTTTTTGTTTGTTTTGTGGTGCACGTTCACAATTGGTTATCTTTTTGTATTTAATTGGTCATTATAAGCATGACTTGGTCGAAGCTGAATATCGTCATGACTGTACACAATTACAGTATACTAAAGTCGATGCGAAGTATGAAGTTATTCTTCTTTCTTGAATTTCATAAATGCATGCATGAAGATCTACGTACAGGTCAATGGGACACCTCTACCATGCTTATACAGCCCTGTACCTTTCTCACGTTTTCTTAGACATGAATGAAAATTCGACCAGTCTCCTCGTATGATTTATAATAACGATATAACACCATCATCGTATTTATTCGTGGTATGTCTCAGTGTTAGCTCTGCTTTTCCAGAGGGCCTGCAATTTTTATTACATCACCATTGCTAAGTATATATACCATTACCCATACTTAACCTCGGTCGAGAGGGACGTTTTGAATAAAGTCATTTTTTCAAAGTCCTATCAACTATACAACAATGCCCACACTGACTTTACTGTGTCTTTTAAAGCCAACGTGAAGATGAATTGAAGTTGTAATTCCAGTTTTGCAAATGCGACCTGACGCTTTAAAGCATAAATTGTTGGCAGAAGAAATGAAAGAAGAAGAAATGATTTTCACAGAAAGTCACACGAACATGTTGAAACTGTATTCATGCACCTACCTAGTCCTGTGACTGAGGCGATAGTTGTGGTGGCAGTCGTCGGGGCTGGAAACGCTAACAGTCGCATCGACAGTTGACGCGCGGTTGAGAATTGATTAGCCAAAGAGAAACAACAAACTCACATAAGAATTAATATAATGATTGTAAATGGTATAAACGACAACAATGTGTTGTTGAATCGACGGATGAAAAAGTAACAACTATGGTATAAATTTTGCAATATCGTCAAGCACAGAATCAATAATCAGGTGCATGAGTGCTAGAAGCCTGAAATAGTGATTTGACGTGATATTATCGTGCGCATAAAGTTTCACCATTCCTATGACGTCACATAGTATTAAAGTCCACATTGTGCAAGAATGACGACCTCGTCGTCGCTTGAAATTTCAGTAATGAACGTGTAAATTTGTACGATTTTGAAGTGGTTGAATTTGGTACGAGTGTGGGTCAGGGTGGCAAAGAGCGCTGCATGCAAAAGAAGAAAGTATGGGAAAGAAGTAGGAGAAGAAGTAGGATGGGATTTGACAACGGAAAATGAGAAGAGAAGGACGAGGAAGGAAAACTAAAGAGAAAGGTGAAAGAGGAAAAAAAGAACACGTAAAGAAGAATGATAGAAAACGAAAGTAAGAAGGACGCGGATGAGAACAAACAAAAAAAAAGAATAAAAAGAGGAAGGACAACAAGAACAAAATGGAGAGGGAGGTAAAGCAGAACCAAGAGAGAAGAAGCAGCAGAAGAGGACTACTGTTGGGAATAACCAAAACGTGATTATTAGAGAGACTGATGAGGACCTACGTGTGCAATATCGTCCGGGAAGAGTCTCGACATAAGGGTCCATGAAGTCGGGCGGGCAAGAGCAGGTGTATCCGCGTGACCCAGTGTCAGAGCAATTCGCGACTGGATGACAGTTGGCCAAACCCGTTGAACATTCATCGTGCGCTGTCGCAAAAGATTTAGAAAGGTGAAGTTAATGTCCATGCTCACGTATTAGCTTTGTAAACGTATTCAGTATACTAGGATGCTGAAGCTCTTTCGTAGACAGCACAGAAACAAACAACAAGACAACAACAAAATCTAAAACTAGAAATGTCGCTACAGCGACTGGTTATACCCCCGCCAAACAACATTTCATAAGCTTTGGTCAAAACAACATTTCATAAGCTTTGGTAAAAAAACTGAGGAAGTAGTTAAATCCGCAAGATCTTTCCTTGATCTTCTGCCATTAATATGCCGTTACCATGGCAGCGTACTTTCGGGTACTGTCGAAAAATGCGTCTTGCACATCTACAACCAAAGGCACACATCTGTACCAAGTTTCATGGAAATTGGGCAAAAACTGAGGAAGTAGTTTGCAACACAAAATTTTCCATCATTTTGGCTCATAATATGTGAGCTGTTACCATGGCAACATACTTTTTGTCACTGTCAAGAAATGTGTCATGCTGACCTATATCCTAAGACAAACATTCAATATGAATTCCATGAGAATTGGAAGAACACTGATGAAGCAGTTTTGCCATGAAGCATTTTGCCCTATATTTTACCAATAACATGCCGTTACCATGGCAACGCACTTTTTGCCACTGCGGAAATATGTGTCTTGCACATTAACATATTCAGATGAACATCTGTACCTAATTTCATAAAAATTGATCAAAAACTGTGGGAGGAGTTCGCGACGCAAGATTTGTACCCATTTTTGCCCATAATATGCCGTTACCATGGCAACGTACTTTTGGGTACTGTCAAAAAATACGTCTTGCACATCTACAACCTAAGGCACACATCTGTGCGAAGTTTTATGGGAATCGGTTGAAAACTGAGGAAGAAGTTCGCGACGCAAGATTTGCAACGGACCGACCGCCCGACCGCCCGACCGCCCGACCGCCCGACCGACCGACCGCCCGACCGACCGCCCGACCGCCCGACCGTCCGCTGATTCCTATATACCCCCTTCAAACTTCGTTTGGCGGGGGTATAACCAGAAATCACTTGTCTTCATTGTAAGATTATCTCGCACAAGCTTGCATTCGAACGTTGTTTCCAGTCTTTGTGTCACAGAGATTATCATATAATTTTCATTAAAAAGTTAGAATACCACTGGCATTGAAGACACACACAGCATGCCATGATTTTATGTTTATCTTAATTCTGAAGATCAACTTAATTTCTTCTTGAAACATCCCCCGGTGGTCTTGTACAAAGCCTATAGGGATATCAGGTTCTCGTTAGGAAAGAGTCCATTTGCCTCCTACTAGATAAAACAGACAGACTTACGTGAGACTGCGACTGCTGACGCCTCTAGCGAAATGTTATTCGGAAGAAGCTTATTGTTGATCTCGAGATACTGCGTTGTTTCGTTGGACACGAGCTCGGACGTCACATTAGTGGAAACGAAACCGATGGCGTAATCGACAATGATGCTCCCCGGCTTGAAGGAAAAGACTTCGCAGGTAGCGAAACGGAAGATTGAATCGAGCAGCGAATCGTACATCTCCTTGAGCTACACACCATGGGAGCAAAGACATAAAGTCATAAGTTGTTAGGGGTTGTCTCCAATTGAAGGGGGCGGGATATCGAAGATTTTATGAGTAATTGTTCGGTTATGATGGTTATTCTACAGGTTCGTCATTCCCAAGATTCGTTAATCAGAAAATGAAACAAGGCTCTTTAATCCGAAAGTGAAAATCAGGTGCGCATACTAACGAATCTTTGGAATGACGGACCTTATTTCTGTTTCGGATTAATGAACATTCTAAATGACGACGAGTTTTTGCATTTTCGGATCAACCAACCTCCAGTATAATAAACTTCATTTCACTTTCGGATTAACGAACCTTCGGTATAACGGATCTTATTTCATTTTAGGATTAACGAGGATTAACGAATCTTAGGAATTGTCATCACATGATTTTAAGAAAGAAAGACCAATGTAAAGACCCAAGTACGTACAGAACAGATCTGACAATGGTCTTTAAGGAAGTTGTAACAAAAAGAGATATGGATATTGCACAACACAAAGCACAATATCACCATGAGTACGTTTGTAAAATTTTAGTGATGAATATTCTTAATATCACTCATTTCCATAATCACTGACATTCCTATCATTAGGCCCAACTTGTAATAAAGATATTATCATATTCAATGCCATCAAACCAAAAAGCACACTTAAAGGTAATGTCGACAAGCCTTGGTAAGCATTAAGATAAACTTACTGAATTGCAGAATTTCGACTCCAAAACCTTAAACTTTTCCGAAGTTGGAAGAAGGTAATCACCCTGAAATACCGCGTCCTCTCCCTTTATCTCAACAATCTTCACCTGCATCATGTAGGATACAACCTCTTGATCAAAGAAAGAAAGAAGAAAAAATAGCGTGGTTACTTCCAGATACTCAGAATCGATTGAAACACAGCAGGTTAAAAGAGAAGCACCTGTACCAATATTCCTTCTGATTGGAAACACGCTATAAACATAAGAAGCAGCTACAAAAACAATAACAGTTTGCATCCACGAGGGCAGTTTTGAAAGCATGCATGTTTTAAACACATTTAAGCAAAGATGGAACAAAATGTGTGAGGCACTAATATCCACGTCACTTCCATGTCATAATTGTACCACCATGCATAGATAATGGTGACACAATGAATTAGCCAGAAATGTGATATCTATTTACTTTTTTTTTAAAATTCCGATTTCAAGCCTTCTCACTTCTTTCATCAAATTTTAAGGGAAATATATATACAGTATTACTGAAGTAATCAAGAAGCTCTGGAAATATATTCTGAACTGTGATCACTCTTAGCCAGCTACTTTGCTGGCATTTTGAAGGAGCAAAGTTACTCCCTAAGGATCTCACAAACAGTTGACCCGCAGAACATGCAGAATGAAACAACGCACATGGAAGTACGACTTGAATAATAAAGAGTGTGCTGACAGGCACCAACAAAGACACGGGATGGGTAAATATTATTCCTTTCCCATTTCGCATTTTTTTCTTTTACTTTTGTCAAAGACTAGTGATGAAATGGGACCAACTATTCTCCAACATTCTGTCATAATTATATTCATGACCATTCGCAATGGGAGTCAAATGAATCTCACCGGCACATTTGCCGTTCACGCGTTCGTAGCCTTCCCAACAAGCACAGAATCCGCCACTTTTATCTTCGATGCATACCTCGCCGTCTTCAGCGCATTTAACGCCACAGTACGCTTCTAGAAATAATGAATACAGTAGAAAATAGGTCATGATATGCTTGTTAGTATAATATGTGCAATGAAAATTAAGTGATCAAACGCACAAAAATCGGCTGGTATACGAGAGAGTTGAGGCCTACAGGCCACTGTCATTAAGTTGATTTACCGCTGCCGTGAATGTCAAAGAATATATGATAATAGTAATAGTGATGATGATAATAATGAGAATCCATATAGAGTATGTATATATGTGTTATTATTATTATTATCATTATCATTATTATTATTATTATCATTATTACCATTATCATTATTATTACGTCTTCAATTTACTACAATCGAATATACGTGCGTCGGTGAATTGTGCATAATATTATGTAGTAGAAACAGTGTAGCAACTCCAGCGTAGAAAGCACGCTGATCAACAGAAGGCCCCTAAGTGTTTCAACCATTGCTACTGTTGGGATATCCTTTCCGTTACATTTTTTTAAAAATGCGTATGCGAAAAAAAAATGTTCTTAAAGCTGTTAAGTTATTCTTTTGACGTATCACCTACCACTGCCTACGAGAATGAGAGAACATTGGATCAGTTTGAACATGTACATTGTAATGTTATTGTTCTCACCTTGCTCTTTGCATTTTAATGGGAATTTGGAAAAATATGAAATGAAATGAAATAAAGTGAGTTTGCTGCTTAAGTTTTAGACAGTGGTAAAATATATTATTTCTGAGAAACAAATAACGGAGGAACGGGGGTGAGAAAGATACGAACCGCTTGCCGTGACAATCGTCTTTGTGGCTAACACTCTGCTCGTTGTTGAATGCTGCGTCGCTGTTGTCGTCGCCAAAGTTGATGGCCGGTCAGTGACAGACGTCAAAGGATCAACACTTGTTGATTTCATAGGCCTAGTCGAGCTGGTCTCTCCCTCTGTCTGTTCTGTGACCTTTGTGGATTGACTTTCCCTCTTTGGATCAGTTGTTTCTCTTTCTGTGAAGAAGTCAGTAGTTATCTGGTGTTGTGATGTGAAGGCGAGTGTACTTGATGGCATTGATTCAGTCTGATCGCTTGCTGTTGTTGAAAGGCTTTCTCTTGATGAAGTCATGGCTGTCGCCATATCTGTTTTTATTTGGTTTGTAACGGTTGTCAAATGACTCGTAGTTGTTGCGTCACTTGCTTTCATTTCTGTTGTTGTGTATGTAGTTTCCTGACGTTGTGATGTTAAGGTACGTTGAGTTGAAGACACTGGTTGTGTCTGGTCTGTTGCTGATATTGGAAGGTCATCTGTTGTTGATGCCTGGGTAGTCACAGCTTCTGTCTCCACCTCATCTGTAACCATTGACGATTGACTATAACTGGTTGGCCTACTTACGGTGACTAAGACAGACGTTGCATCAGGACGTGTCGTAAAGGTGTCTCGAGTTGAAGTCATTGTCCTGGTCTGATCTGTCACTGACTTAGATATACTTTCTGTCGTTGATTCTTGAGACGTGGTAATTTCTGTCTCCAACGGCTCTGTGACCTTTGTAGGCTCGCTTTCACTTGTTGGCTCACTTATGTCTAATTCAGTAACTAAGGGAGATGTTGCGTCATGGCGTGTTGTAAAGCTACGTTGAGTTGAAGTTATGCCCTCCGTCTGATCTGTCAATAATGTTGATGTACTTTCTTTTGTTGATTCTTGAGTAGTCGTTATTTCTGTCTCTATCTGATCAGTCACCGTTGTCAACTGGCTTCCATTAGTTGTTTTTAATTCGGTGATTGAGACAGGTGTCGTAACAAAACGTGTTGTGAAGCTGCCTTGCGTTGGAAACCTGTCCTCGGTCTGATCTGTCAATGTCGGTACACTTTCTTTTGTTAATTCTTGAGTCGTCATAATTTCTGTCTCTACCTGATCTGTGACCATTGTCGATTGGCTTTCACTAATTGGTTCACTCGTTTCTAATTCGGTGACTAAGGCCGGTGTTGAAGCAAAACGTGTTGTAAAACTGCCTTGGGTTGAAGCCATATCCTCTGTCTGATCTGTTAATGATGTTGCTACACTTTCTGTCATTGATTTTTCAGTACTTATCACTTCTGTCTGTTTTGTGACCGTTTTCGATTCAACAGAACTTGTTGGCTCACTTGTTTCTAATTCAGTGACTAAGACAGTTGTTGTATCAGGGGGTGCTGTAGAGCTGCGTTGAGTTGAAGCAATATCTTCAGTCTGATCTGCCAATGAGGTCGATACACTTTCTTTCGTTGATTCTTGAGTAGTCATTATTTCCGTCTCTATCTGATTTGTGACTGTTGTCGATTGGCTTTCAGTAGTTGGCTCACTTGTTTTCAATTCGGTGACAGATGTTATAACAGGACTTGTAAAGCTCGGTTGAGTTGAAACCAATGCTTCTGTATCATCTGTCAATGAAGTTGATGTTCCTTCTCTCGTTATTTTTTGAGTAGTTATAATATCTGTCTCCACTTGATCGGTTGCAGATGTCGATTTAGTAGAAATTGTTTGCTCACTTGTTTCTAATTCGGTTACAGTGAGAGATGTTGCATCTGGACTTGATGTATAACTGCGTTGAGTTGAAACCATTTCTTCGGTCTGATCTCTCAGCGATGTTAATACACTGTCTGTCATTGATTCTTGAGTAGTCATTATTTCTGTCGCTACGTGATCTGTTACCGTTGTGGACTGGCTTTCACTAGGTTGGTCACTTGTTTCCAATTCCGTGACTAAGACAGGTGTTGTAACGAGACGTGTGGTAGAGCTTCTTTCCGTTGAAGCCATGTCCTCCGTTTTGTCTGTCGTTGATCCTTGAGTAGTCATTATTTCTGTTTCTACCTCATCTGATCCCGTGGTCCCCTGGATTTCGCTTGCTGCCTCACTTGTTTCCAATTCAGTTAATAAGACAGATGTTGTATCTGGACTTGATGTATGACTTCGTTGAGTTAAAAACATTTCTTCTGTCTGAGCTGTCAGTGATGTAGATACACGTTCTGTCATTGATTCTTGAGTAGTCATTAATTCTGTCTCTACCTGATCTGTGACCGTAGTGGACTGGCTTTCACTAGTCGCCTCACTTGTTTCGAATTCGGTGACTAAGACAGGAGCTGTAACAGGATATGTGATAGAGCTGCGTTGCGTTGAAGCCATGTCCTCTGTCTGATCTGTCAATAATGTCGATACACCATCCTTTGTTAGTTCTTGCGTTGTCATTATTTCTGTCTCTACATAATCTGTTGCCGTGGTCGCTTGGGTTTCCCTTGTTGGCTCACTTGTTTCAAATTCTGTTAATAAGACAGATGTTTTATCTGGACTTAACGTATAACTGCGTTGAGTTGAAAACATTTCCTTGGTCTGATCTGGCAGTGATGTCGATACACTGTCTGTCACTGATTCTTGAGTCGTCATTATATCTGTCTCTACCCGATCTGTGACCGTTGTGGACTGGCTTTCACTGGTTGCCCCACTTGTTTTTAATTCAGTGACTAAGGCAGGTGATGTAACAATACGTGTTGTAAAGCTGCGTTGCGTTGAAGCCATGTCCTCTGTCTGATCTGTCAATAATGTCGACACATTCTCCTTTCTGGTTTCCTGCGTTGTCATTATTTCTGTCTCTACCTGATCTGTTGCCGTGGTCGCTTGGGTTTCACTTGTTGGCTCACTTGTTTCCACTTCGGTTAATAAGACAGATGTTGCCTCTGGACTTGCCGTATGACTGCGTTGAGTTGAAACCATTTCCTTGGTCTGATCTGTAAGTGATGTCGATACACGGTCTGTCTTTGATTCTTGAGTAGTCATAATTTCTGTCTCTACCTGATCTGTGACCGTTGTCGCCTGGCTTTCACTTGTTGCCTTACCTGTTTCTAATTCCGTGACATAGACAGATGTTTTACCTGGACGTATGGTAAAGCTGCTTTCATTTGAAGACAGTGGCTGGGTTTTGTCAGCTAATGAAGTCGACACGCTTTCTGCCGGTGATTCTGGAGTAGTCATTTCCGTAACTACCTGGTCAGTGACTGTTCTAGAGAAGCTTTCACTTGTTGGCTTGCTTGTTTTTAATGCACTGACTACCACAAATGTTGTATCTGGAATTGTTGTGAATTTTCGTTGAGTCGAAGCCGTGTCTTGAGTCGTCATGAGTTCTGTCTCTACTTGATCTATGACCGTTGTTGCTAATTGGCTTTTACTGCTTGGTTCACTGGTTTCTTTCTCGGTGACTAGGACAGGTGTTGAAACAAGACGTTTGGTAGAGCTGTGTTGGGTTGAAGCCATGTCCTCGGTCTGAGCTGTCAATAATGTCGATGCACTTTCTTTTGTTGACTCTTCAGTTATGGTAATTTCTGTTTGTTTCTGATCTCTCACCGTTGTCAACAGGCTTTCACTTATTGGCGTATTCGTTTGAAATGCAGTGACTAAATCAGGTGTTTTGTAAGGACGCGTCGTAAAGCTGCGTTGGGTTGAAGCCATTGGTTGGGTTTCGTCCGTCAATGCGGTCGATGCACTTTCTGCGGTTGATACTTGAGTGGTAATTATTTCTGTTTCTATCTGATCTGTGACCGTTCTCGATGGGATATCACTTGTCGGCTCACTTGTTTCTAAATTGGTTACTAAGATAGGTGTCGTAACAAGACGTGTTGTAGTGCTGGGTTGCGTAAAGGCCATGTCCTCCGTCTGATCTGTCAATAACGTCGATATACTTTCTTTTGTTGATTCTTGAGTTGTCATTATTTCTGTCTCTATCTGATCTGTTGCCGCAGTCGCTTGCATTTCACTTGTTGGCTTACTTGTTTCTAAATCGGTGACTAAAACAGGCGTTATAACAAGACGTGTTGTAAAACTGTCATGAGTTGAAGCCATATCGTCCGTCTGATCCGTCAAAAATGTCGACACACTTTCTTTCTGTGGTTCTTGAGTCGTCATAATGTCTGTCTCTATTCGATTCGTGACTGTTGTCGATTGGCGTTCACTAGTAGCCCCACTTGTTTCGAATTCGGTGACTAAAACAGATGTTGCTTCTTGACGGGTTGTAAAGCTGTGTTGAGTTGAGGTCATTGATTGGGTTTCGTCCGCCAGTGAAGTCGATACACTTTCTTTCATTGATTCTTGAGTAGTCATTACTTCTGTTTCCACTAGATCTGTGACTGTTCTCGATGGGATTTCACTTGTTGGCTCACTTGTTTCTAATTTAGTTAGTAAGGTAGGTGCCGTATCAAGACGCGTTGTAAAGCTGCGTTGCGTTGAAGCCATGTCCTCGGTCTGAGCTGTCAATAATGTCGACACACTTTCTTTTGTTGAAACCTGAGTCGTCATAATTTCTGTGTCTACCTGATTCGTGACTGTTGTCGACTGAATTTTACTAATTGGCTCACTTGTTTCCACATCGGTGACTAAGACAGGTGTTGTGACAAGACGTGTGGCAGAGCTGCGTTGCGTTGAAGCTATGTACTCCGTCTGGTCTGTCAAGGAAGTTAGTATGCTTTCTTTCGTTGCTTCTTGAGTCGTGATAATTTCTGTCTCTACCTGATCTGTGACTGTTGTCGATTGGCTTTCACTAGTCGCCTCACCCGTTTTGAATTCGGTGACTAAAGCAGATGTATCTTGACGGGTTGTAAAGCTGCGTTGAGTTGAGGTCATTGGCTGGGTTTCGTACGCCATTGAAGTCGACACACTTTCTTTCGTTGCTTCTTGAGTCGTCATAATTTCTGTCTCTAACTGATTCGTGACTGTTGTCGATTGGCTTTCACTAGTCGCCTCACTTGTTTTAAACTCAGTGACTAAAGCAGATGTTGTATCTTGGCGGGTCGTAAATCTGCGTTGAGTTGAGGTTATTGGTTGGGTTTCGTCTGTCAATGAAGTCGATTCACTTTCTTTCGTTGCCTCTTGAGTCGTCATAATTTCTGTCTCTAACTGATTCGTGACTGTTGTCGATTGGCTTTCACTAGTCGCCTCACCCGTTTTGAACTCAGTGACTAAATCAGATGTTGTATCTTGATGGGTTGTAAATCTGCGTTGAGTTGAGGTCATTGGTTGGGTTTCGTCCGTCAATGAAGTCGATACGCTTTGTTGCACTGTTTCTTGAGTCGTCATAATTTCTGTCTCTACTTGATTTGTGACTGTTGTCAATTGGCTTCCACTAGTCCCCTTACTTGTTTCGAATTCGGTGACTATGGCAGATGTTGTATCTTGACGGGTTGTAAAGGTGCCTTGAGTCGAGGTCGTTGGTTTCATTTCCTCCGTCAATGCGGTCGACAGACTTTCTTTTGTTGATTCTTGAGTAGTCATTATTTCTGTTTCTACCTGATCTGTGACTGTTCGCGATGGGATATCACTAGTTGGTTCACTTGTTTCTAATTCAGTTAGTAAGGTAGGTGTCGCATCAAGACGGGTTGTAAAGCTGCGTTGCGTTGAAGCCATGTCCTCGGTCTGAGCTGTCAATAATGTCGAGTCACTTTCTTTTGTTGAAACCTGAGTCGTCATAATTTCTGTGTCTACCTGATTCGTGATTGTTGTTGACTGTCTTTCACTAATTGGCTCACTTGTTTCCACTTCGGTGACTAATACAGGTGTTGTAACAAGACGTGTGGTAGAGCTACGTTGCGTTGAGGCCATATCTTCTGTCTGGTCTGTTAATGAAGTTGATATACTTCCTTTCGTTGATTCTTGAGTCGTCATAATTTCTGTCTCTAACTGATTCGTGACTGTTGTCGATTGGCTTTCACTAGTCGCCTCACCAGTTTTGAATTCGGTGATTAAAGCAGATGTTGTATCTTTACGGGTCGTAAATCTGCGTTGATTTGAGGTCATTGGTTGGGTTTCGTCCACCAATGAAGTCGACACACTTTCTTTCGTTGCTTCTTGAGTGGTCACAATTTCTGTCTCTGCCTGATCTGTGACCGTTGTCGACTTGCTTTCACGGGTCGCCTCACTTGTTTTCAATTCGGTGATTACGACAGGGGGTGTAACAGAATGTGTGGTAGAGCTGCGGTGGGTTGGGCTGTCGGTCTGAGCTGTCAATAATGTCGATATGCTTTCTTTAGTTGCCTCTTGAGTCGTCATGACTTCTGTTTCTATCTGATCTGTGACCGTTCTCGATGGGATATCACTTGTCGGCTCACTTGTTTCTAAATTGGTTACTAAGATAGGTGTCGTAACAAGACGTGTTGTAGTGCTGGGTTGCGTAAAGGCCATGTCCTCCGTCTGATCTGTCAATAACGTCGATATACTTTCTTTTGTTGATTCTTGAGTTGTCATTATTTCTGTCTCTATCTGATCTGTTGCCGCAGTCGCTTGCATTTCACTTGTTGGCTTACTTGTTTCTAAATCGGTGACTAAAACAGGCGTTATAACAAGACGTGTTGTAAAACTGTCACGAGTTGAAGCCATATCGTCCGTCTGATCCGTCAAAAATGTCGACACACTTTCTTTCTGTGGTTCTTGAGTCGTCATAATGTCTGTCTCTATTTGATTCGTGACTGTTGTCGATTGGCGTTCACTAGTAGCCCCACTTGTTTCGAATTCGGTGACTAAAACAGATGTTGCTTCTTGACGGGTTGTAAAGCTGTGTTGAGTTGAGGTCATTGATTGGGTTTCGTCCGCCAGTGAAGTCGATACACTTTCTTTCATTGATTCTTGAGTAGTCATTACTTCTGTTTCCACTAGATCTGTGACTGTTCTCGATGGGATTTCACTTGTTGGCTCACTTGTTTCTAATTTAGTTAGTAAGGTAGGTGCCGTATCAAGACGCGTTGTAAAGCTGCGTTGCGTTGAAGCCATGTCCTCGGTCTGAGCTGTCAATAATGTCGACACACTTTCTTTTGTTGAAACCTGAGTCGTCATAATTTCTGTGTCTACCTGATTCGTGACTGTTGTCGACTGAATTTTACTAATTGGCTCACTTGTTTCCACATCGGTGACTAAGACAGGTGTTGTGACAAGACGTGTGGCAGAGCTGCGTTGCGTTGAAGCTATGTACTCCGTCTGGTCTGTCAAGGAAGTTAGTATGCTTTCTTTCGTTGCTTCTTGAGTCGTGATAATTTCTGTCTCTACCTGATCTGTGACTGTTGTCGATTGGCTTTCACTAGTCGCCTCACCCGTTTTGAATTCGGTGACTAAAGCAGATGTATCTTGACGGGTTGTAAAGCTGCGTTGAGTTGAGGTCATTGGCTGGGTTTCGTACGCCATTGAAGTCGACACACTTTCTTTCGTTGCTTCTTGAGTCGTCATAATTTCTGTCTCTAACTGATTCGTGACTGTTGTCGATTGGCTTTCACTAGTCGCCTCACTTGTTTTAAACTCAGTGACTAAAGCAGATGTTGTATCTTGGCGGGTCGTAAATCTGCGTTGAGTTGAGGTTATTGGTTGGGTTTCGTCTGTCAATGAAGTCGATTCACTTTCTTTCGTTGCCTCTTGAGTCGTCATAATTTCTGTCTCTAACTGATTCGTGACTGTTGTCGATTGGCTTTCACTAGTCGCCTCACCCGTTTTGAACTCAGTGACTAAATCAGATGTTGTATCTTGATGGGTTGTAAATCTGCGTTGAGTTGAGGTCATTGGTTGGGTTTCGTCCGTCAATGAAGTCGATACGCTTTGTTGCACTGTTTCTTGAGTCGTCATAATTTCTGTCTCTACTTGATTTGTGACTGTTGTCAATTGGCTTCCACTAGTCCCCTTACTTGTTTCGAATTCGGTGACTATGGCAGATGTTGTATCTTGACGGGTTGTAAAGGTGCCTTGAGTCGAGGTCGTTGGTTTCATTTCCTCCGTCAATGCGGTCGACAGACTTTCTTTTGTTGATTCTTGAGTAGTCATTATTTCTGTTTCTACCTGATCTGTGACTGTTCGCGATGGGATATCACTAGTTGGTTCACTTGTTTCTAATTCAGTTAGTAAGGTAGGTGTCGCATCAAGACGGGTTGTAAAGCTGCGTTGCGTTGAAGCCATGTCCTCGGTCTGAGCTGTCAATAATGTCGAGTCACTTTCTTTTGTTGAAACCTGAGTCGTCATAATTTCTGTGTCTACCTGATTCGTGATTGTTGTTGACTGTCTTTCACTAATTGGCTCACTTGTTTCCACTTCGGTGACTAATACAGGTGTTGTAACAAGACGTGTGGTAGAGCTACGTTGCGTTGAGGCCATATCTTCTGTCTGGTCTGTTAATGAAGTTGATATACTTCCTTTCGTTGATTCTTGAGTCGTCATAATTTCTGTCTCTAACTGATTCGTGACTGTTGTCGATTGGCTTTCACTAGTCGCCTCACCAGTTTTGAATTCGGTGATTAAAGCAGATGTTGTATCTTTACGGGTCGTAAATCTGCGTTGATTTGAGGTCATTGGTTGGGTTTCGTCCACCAATGAAGTCGACACACTTTCTTTCGTTGCTTCTTGAGTGGTCACAATTTCTGTCTCTGCCTGATCTGTGACCGTTGTCGACTTGCTTTCACGGGTCGCCTCACTTGTTTTCAATTCGGTGATTACGACAGGGGGTGTAACAGAATGTGTGGTAGAGCTGCGGTGGGTTGGGCTGTCGGTCTGAGCTGTCAATAATGTCGATATGCTTTCTTTAGTTGCCTCTTGAGTCGTCATGACTTCTGTCTCTAACTGATTTGTGACTGTTGTCAATTGGCTCTCACTAGTCGCCTCATCTGTTTTGAACTCAGTGACTAAAGCAGATGTTGTATCTTGATGGGTTGTAAAGCTGCGTTGAGTTGAGGTCATTGGTTGGGTTTCGTCCGCCAATGAAGTCGACACACTTTCTTTCGTTGCTTCTTGTGTCTTCACAATTTCTGTCTCAACCTGATTCGCGACTGTTGTTGTCGATTGGCTTCCACTAGTCACCTTACTTGTTTCGAATTCGGTGACTATGGCAGATGTTGTTACTTGACGGGTTGTAAATCTGCCTTGAGCTGAGGTCGTTGGTCTCGTTTCGTCCGTCAATGCGGTCGACACACTTTCTTTCGTTGGTTCTTGAGTAGTCATTATTTCTGTTTCTACCTGATCAGTGACTGTTTTCGATGGGATTTCACTTGTTGGCTCACTCGTTTCTAATTTAGTATGTATGGTATGTGTCGTATCAAGACGTGTTGTAAAACTGCGTTCCGTTGAAGCCATGTCCTCGGTCTGAGCTGTCAATAATGTCGATACACTTTCTTTTGTTGAAACTTGAGTTGCGATAATTTCTGTCTCTTCTTTATCTGTGACCGTTGTTGACTGTCTTTCACTAGTTGGCTCACTTGTTTCCACTTCGGTGACTAAGACAGGTGTTGTGACAAAACGTGTGGTAGATCTGCGAGGCGTTGAAGCCATGTCCTTCGTCTGGTCTGTCAAGGAAGTTAGTATGCTTTCTTTCGTTGATTCTTGAGTCGTCATAATTTCTGTCTCTAACTGATTTGTGACTGTTGTCAATTGGCTTTCACTAGTCGCCTCACCTGTTTTGAATTCGGTGATTAAAGCAGATGTTGTATCTTTACGGGTCGTAAATCTGCGTTGATTTGAGGTCATTGGTTGGGTTTCGTCCACCAATGAAGTCGACACACTTTCTTTCGTTGCTTCTTGAGTGGTCACAATTTCTGTCTCTGCCTGATCTGTGACCGTTGTCGACTTGCTTTCACGGGTCGCCTCACTTGTTTTCAATTCGGTGATTACGACAGGTGGTGTAACATAATGTGTGGTAGAGCTGCGGTGGGTTGGGCTGTCGGTCTGAGCTGTCAATAATGTCGATATGCTTTCTTTAGTTGCCTCTTGAGTCGTCATGACTTCTGTCTCTAACTGATTTGTGACTGTTGTCAATTGGCTCTCACTAGTCGCCTCATCTGTTTTGAACTCAGTGACTAAAGCAGATGTTGTATCTTGATGGGTTGTAAAGCTGCGTTGAGTTGAGGTCATTGGTTGAGTTTCGTCCATCAATGAAATCGATACGCTTTCTTTCGTTGAATCTTGAGTCGTCATTTCTGTGTCTAACTGATTCGTGACTGTTGTCAATTGAGAAGAAGGTGTTATCTCACCTGATTTTATTTCAGTGACTAAGGCGGATGTTGTGTCAAGACTGCGTCGAGTTGAAGCTGTTTCCCTGGTTTGATCGGTCACTAATATTGACACACTTTCCGTTGTTGATTTTATAGTAATCATCATTTCTGTCTCTGCCTGATCTGTGACTGTTGTCAAGTGAGCAGAACTTGTTTGCTCATTTGTTTCCAATTCAGTGACTAAGTCAGATGTTGTATCAGGGCGTGTTGTAAAGCTGCGTTGATTTGAGACCTCTTGGCTGCGATCTGTTTCTACTGTCGATCGGCTTTCCCTCGCTGTTGTAGCCACTTCTGTTTCTTCCTGATCTGTGACTGTTGTTGAATGGCCTTCACTCATTGCATCACTTCTTGACATGGTCGTGCCTAGGGCAGATGTTTCAGCAGAGTGTGTTGTAAGGTAACGCTGCGTTGGTGGTATTGTATGGGTCTGATCTGCCGCTGAAGTTGAGAGGCTTTCACTTGATTCATGAGTACTTATAATGTCTGTGCTTAATTCATCCGTGACTTTAATCGCTTGGCTGCCACTTGTTGGCTTACTTGTTTCGCTTGTTGAAACAGATGTTAGCACACTTTGTGTCGTGAGGCCACGTTGTGTTAATGATTCTGTCTGGATATAGTCTGTCACTGGCGTTGAAAAGTCTTGTCCTATTGATTCCTTTGAAGTTGTTATTTCTCTCCCGGTCTGTTCTGTGACCACTGTGGTTTGGGAACCCCGATTTGCTTCAGTTACTTCTGTTGTTTGGACTGTTACTGCTGTTACCACATCTGCAAGGATATGAGTAGAATACCATATTACAGTGATAAGGTAGATCAGAACATGGTGACAATAAGAGCAATGGTAACGGCTATCGGGCAGTGATACAAAACATTACTTCAAATATTGACATAAGTATACGTCGTAATGTTATATTTTCATTGTGCCTTTGACAGCAAAACCAATAATTACGAAAACGAAGCATTATTCAGAGTAAGCCTGATAGCCAGACATAAATGGAAACAATGTATGTATACATCTACATCATATATATATGAAGAGTTTGTTCGCAAAAACCGATAACTCCATTTTTGAAGATTTTCAAGTACGGTCTCTGTCATAAAGTACAAAATAATACCTTTTAAATGATACATTGGTCACTACATATAAAGGTACATTTTTTAAGTTATGTTCAAAAGAAGCGAAAATTTTCTTATTATTCTCTTTATTTTTCTTGACCTTTAATCGCAAATATCTCCATTTGGCAAATATGGACTTATCGGTTTTTGCAAACAAACTCTTCATATATATATATATATATATATATATTATATATATATATTCATATTATATATATATATATATTATATATATATTATATATATATATATATATATATGAAGAGTTTTTTTTTGCAAAAACCGATAAGTCCATTTTTGAAGATTTTGAAGCACGGTCTCTGTCATAAAGTACAAAATAATACCTTTTAAATGATACATTGGTCACTACATATAAAGGTACATTTTTTAAGTTATGGTCAAAAGAAGCACAAATTTTCTTATTATTCTCTTTATTTTTCTTGACCTTTAATCGCAAATATCTCCATTTGACAAATATGGACTTATCGGTTTTTGCAAACAAACTCTTCATATATATATATATATATATATATATACATATATATAATGTGAATCATGAAACTGCGAACGCGGCCAGCGGCTACAAAATTTGTAGCGCAAAGCGGCCACTGAAAGGCCGAGCCTTAAAGATTCTGGTCTGCGTATGGAGCTGCTAGGTAGGAACCAAAGAGATTTTACACCCATAAGATCTCTATAGTTGGAACTTTTTTTTTCTTCATCTTTTCCTTACTGTGTAGAGCCCAAGTTGGAGCCGGTGTTTCACTATGCCATATGCGACTATCGACAATACAACATGCATATTATAATGTATGTTGGTCCGTGAAAGAGTGTGATTTCTATAACGAGAAAGGAGCTGAATATTCAAGCATTTCATCACTCACAATGGAGTTATGCAGGTTGAAAGTTCATCACTACTCATCCTTTTCAATTAAACCAATGTGTAACCATGATGCAGACTTGAGATCATAAAGATGTCAAAGAGGGGAAAAGGACACTGACGGAAATCTAGCAATTATAAGCCTTCCACCCATAAAGACAATCCTGATTAGGCTAATGTGACATAAGATAAAGCGCGAATGATATAATTTTTTCATTATTTTATACATAAAAGAAGGAAATCTAATAAAGATTTCAACGTCTGTGGAACAACAGGAGACCTACGCAGCCATGACAAACTCGCCAACAAAGTATAGTTTGCGTATGTCATTGCTACCACTGTCACTACAATCCATATATATATATATGAAGAGTTTGTTTGCAAAAACCGATAAGTCCATTTTTGAAGATTTTGAAGTACGGTCTCTGTCATAAAGTACAAAATATTACCTTTTAAATGATATATTGGTCACTACATAAAAAGGTACATTTTTGAAGTTATGGTCAAAAGAAGCACAAATTTTCTTATTATTCTCTTTATTTTTCTTGACCTTTAATCGCAAATATCTCCATTTGCCAAATATGGACTTATCGGTTTTTGCAAACAAACTTCATATATATATATATATATATATATATATATATATATATATACATACATACATACATAGTGGATTCTAATGAATCCTCCCTATGCTGTTCTGTTTATTTAATTTTACGTAGCTTACGTAGGCATTCTGGTTACTGGTTCTATGGTATACTTACCTGATTCTAAAAGACTCCGGCCAACTCGATTGTGGTGTGAATCTGTCGAGGAAGGAAAATAATCAACCACCGGTCTTAGAGAAAAATACTATTTTGTAATTCTGATGTGTTTGTTAATTTTCTGCCAGGCAATTACCGTACATGGTGCAATATTACTGTATATATCGGATTCGGTATATTCACTCACTCTTTTGATAGTTTGACATTGAAGATGTGCGCTTCGTACAACTGTATCAGAACAGAACAGATTTACTGAAACAAGTGTACATACATGTACTTGCTATTTATTTGTTCATGCTCGTATCAGTACTACACTAAATATTATTAGGAATCTGATATGAAGTAGCTTGAACATTCTGTCGAATGAACGTTACGAAGGCGATGTACATTTTGGTATCTAATAAACATTGCTCAAGCAGCTTTTTAACCAGTGGGCCGCCATGTCTCCTCAAAATGAAAAAGAAAATAATGTATTCAATCTACTAATATTTGACTGGGCCTCACAAAACTTTGTAGGAGCCAAAGTGGGCCTCGGAAAAAAGAATGATTGAGTTAGCACTGTAAGCACTGAATGAAAAATATTGTTTGCGTTATGACCATGTACTGCCAGAGTTGGAGACGCCACTTATATTTTTATTTTCTATTAGGACATTGTCTCCTGGCTTGTGTATATAACACTAAGAGTCTCCGGTGACCTCATCTAGAACGATGAATCAAAATGTAATGTGTGTCTACTTTGTTACCTTTCTCACCGGCATTGCATGACGGGAAATTTGCAGGGCGCCACTCCCCATCATTGCACTGTGCTTCGGACGGACCGAGAAGTACATGTTGCGTGCTGGAGCAGAAGAGTTCCACCCTGTCTCCATGGTTGTACCACCCAGGAGAGTCGGCGAGGGGATGCACACTCACACCGTCCTCGTCCAAACGTGAGGGCAGTCTGCATTTGGCTGTATCAGCCATTGGTTGCGAGATAGCAAGAAAACGGTTGTTAAGCACACTAGCACTATTCATCGTTTAATTCATATTGTTTCAATATCAACAGAAGCCACTGAAGTTTAATTTCGTGGTAATAGAAGAGGAAAAAATGCGAAAACTTTAACGAAACTGGAACATAACAATGCTTTCAAAAATGAATGAAATCAAGTTGCCACTGGCTTACAAGTGTCGCAGTCACCTACAGGCGAATTCTCTTCTTTGAATAAAAAAACAACAACCCACAATTGTTATTTGCTGTATTTTGCAAGTAAAGATGAACTCTTTAATTAAAAACCATCACTCATTTACTAAATCCTCAGTTATTTCAGGGTATAACCGACCTACGGATGTCTCCCATTTTGCTATATGCACTGTAAGCTATTGTTTTGGTGTAATCATGGGAGGATCATTTCATTTTTCTGTAAATTCAAGTGAGAATAAGGCATGATGACACGTTTCGATAGCTTTGCCCACAAACCTCCCAAACAATCTCATATCACCTTTATAACTGGCTGTTGACTGGTAATTTTGGTCTCCCCTCCCCCTCCATCTCTTTAAAGGACACGTTCATCTTCATATATGTGGATTGAGATTATGAAGCAATATAAGTCGAACACATCTGTAAAAGTTTGGGGAAAATTGGACAATCCGTTAAAAAGTTATTAATTTTTAAAGTTTCTGTGTAGTCACTGCTGGATGAGAAGGCTACTGCAGTGTATGATGTCACATGCGTACAACAATATACGGAAAATATAAAGAGGATTACACTAAATTTAATTTCATGAAAAAAAAGTACACTTTCCCTCAGCTTGTAACTGACATTTTATGTTAAGGGTAGTAATACTCCTCATGCCTTCCGAAAAAAAAGTCATGTGCTCTTTTATTATGCGAGAAAAGTGAAAATATGTTGATTTTTCTTTATATTTTCTTCATATCGTTCTACGCATATGACATCACAAACTGTAGAAGTCTTCACATCCAGCGATCCCGGAACTAAAACTTAAAAAAAAAAAAAAAAAAAAAACTTTTGCCTGATTTTACCCAAACTTTTACCATTGTGTTCTACTAACATTGTTGCAGTCTCTCAATCTACATGTTTATGAAGATGGACTTGTCCTTTAACACTGTTTAACTCCTTTCCTAGGCGTTTCCCTCACCATGACAGATGAAATTTAAAGGATTGGGTGTCCATGTTCCGTTTTCTGTGCACGTGCTCGTCGTCGTCCCGGAAGAGGTGAAACGACTCGTGTCATTGCACGAAAGCTTGACTACATTTGTCCTGTTCGTCAGTGGTGCCACGCGAACTCTCGATGGGTCGCTCAGTGAGATGGGACTACAGGCTTTGAGGAGAACAAAAGTAGAATCAGGAATTAGACATTACCTAAATTGTGATCGTAGTTTCGATCAAGAGTAGTTCACCCTTGAATACCCCCCTTCCCGTCGACAAACTTCCAAAAAGTAGATTTTCCTTTATTTTCAAATCGTTTTCAATCGTTTTAATAGTGAGGGACCAGTTCATGGAAAGAAGGACGTCGATTCACTTTGAAGGTGAAGGGGGAAGGACATTTTGGATAACATATTTCTGGTGCCACTTCCGGGTTTAATCGGCTGACATGCAAAACAAAAAGAAAAGAAAAAAAAAGTTTAATTTCTGGTACCACTTCCGGGGTATAAAAAAAGGTAGGGGGAGGAGAGGGGCAACACAAGTGGTAAGCCACTATGTATTACGCAAAAAAAAAAGTCGGGAGGGGAGGGGCTGGCCCCGGGTTGCGACAGCTCTGCCGAGGGAAACGTTCTCACCTCATCTCATGAATAATCAGCAAATAAAAATTGGTAGCAATCCGTCAGCGCATGGTGAAACTGCGATACTCGAAGAAGAAATTCTTTAAACATACTTGTTGTTTGAATACGAGGAATTTGTGAAAAATATGATTGTTCGACACCAGGATGCGGTCTTCTGGTTTCTATTCGAAGATGCACCTTGAGCTACAATGATGCCAAATACACGTAGCAGGTCTCAATTAAATCTGAGAGTTACTACGTTCGTAAGCCGCGGAAATTCTTCCCTGGCTCAATTCAATTCAATTCAATTCAAAGTTTATTTCATTTTTCGGAAAAAAATATTTTTCACTTCCTTTGATAACAGAGAATAAGGTAAATAGAACACAGTGAAATGAAAAGGACGTACAACAATTGAAGACCTATAGTAATCATACATTGTATAGTAAAAAAGAAACAGAAGTGATTGAAGTGAAGTACATGTATACCGTTGCTTAAAGTGCGAAAAATGGAGGGACCCACTAAAAAGACAGAGCTTGTAGTATGTGGGGCCCCTCTGGAAAAGAACATCGATGCAAAGATAAACTGAATCATCGTAGATACTAAAAATAAAAAAGTGGAAGAAGTCTGGAAGCCCACTGAAAATTAGATTAACAGATAAATACACTTTCATGGACGCGAACACGCTTTCAAGGGAAGGGGCGGTGCAGATTTGTTCAGCAAATACTTTTCATAACTGAAATGAACAAATCAGAGAAAACAATAAGTAGTGTATACGTGGGATAAAAATTCTATACTCTTGTGCAGTACCCTCATATTATTGTGCATTGTTTGTCAATATTGATGAATTGCTTGAATCCTGCCAGATGACGAAATTGTGTGCAAGAAGGATGGAAAACAGTCATTCTGTCGAGACTGAATCAATTCATCAGTTTCTTCCTAAATGCTGCTGTAACGCCGAAACTGTCCGTGGGATCTAATGGCTTCCCATGATGCATTGCGAAAAAAACAAACCCAAAACAAATTGTATCTGAGTTATATTTTGTAGAAATTGGGATACAGAAGGCTGATCACGAGATGAATTAATCCTAATCATGCCTAATCACCCCTACTCAACCCTAATTGGTGTCTGAATATCAACAGTTGTATACAGTAGTCATTGATGAATTGGCAAAATGACAAATTCATTAACAATATGGCATTAATGGGCCATGCGAAATGTGTGAAGTTTCTCATATTCGCACTGTCGGCAGCCGTCCAATATATTATATTGGCTCCTATACATTTCTGTTCACAGCTGGGGAAAGCGGAGAACTGAACCAATACTCGCACAAACCGCGCGTCGACACATCGACTTCGTGTTTGCAAGAGGCGGCTATACATAGACAAATTTACCTATGATATATCAACGCGTGTCACAGAGACGCCGCAAAGTTGAGAGTTTGACAAGAATGAAAAGGTTAAGTGGTAGCCACTTGTTAATCGCTTTGATTGCTGCCATCACTGGGTAAATACGTATGGAACAGACAACGGCTACGACTACCGAAATGACATAGGCCTATAACACACGAAGGTGGCCAGAGTGATAGAAGTATATAGGTTAATAATCTCCTCAGAACTGTGTGGCGAATGCTGAATTTTGACAGACGATTTCGTTTGTTAACCGCATATCGCACAACACGCGTTTACAATTTGATGATAAAATGATCAATGACTTTATCTGTAAACATTCGAAATTGGCGTCTGCCAGTACACATGAATGAATAGTGCACATAGAAATAATAATTGTCACACCGAGACAATAGAATAAGGTTACGCCCACCTAGAAGTCGAGTCCCGATCCATGATAAACAAATATACGTATTCGATTTCATATTTGAAAAGTGGCCAGGAATGTGTGAGAAATGAATAATGCTACGGGGGGTCACAAGTAACTGAAAAAAGTCAGCGATTCCTGTGTGGCTATATCTGAAAAGAACCTTGTTGATGAGAGCGTTGAGAACTACAAATCTTGATAGTCCAAATGTCATCCCCGCCTAAGTACTCTGATGTATGGTAATCATTTCATATTGGATTAGCGAATTGCTTTTTCTCCGCGGTTTCATGCTGATGCCGTTTAAAGCTTGTTGCAGTGCCGCTTAATATATCAACTAGCCGTCAACATGTAAAACAAACAAACAAACAAACAAAACAAAAGCAAGGCAGCGCTCATAAGTGGCGAATTAATTATTCCATAAAAGGAACGCAGTTTGTTCTCGCAAACCTCGAGGTAGCTATAATGGTTTATCCCTTTTTGCTACTTTCAGCTCTCTCCTTTGTAATAGCCACCATGTTTGATGTAAAGATAACGCATAACATCAAACCAAGGAGGTACTCAGCTCACCTTAAATACAACACCCCCTTGCTGCTTGCAGACCAAACTCACGTCAAAATTTTAGAGGTAAAACTAGTTTTAGGCGTAACAAAAGCAGTTAAAGATAAACCAAACAAATTCCGATGTTGTCTATTGTTCTTTTTCTGGAAATGTATGCCGTACAGTCTGCCTGATCCAAAATGATTCACCTTGTCAAAAAGATAATACCGTTGATAATAATGACTGGCTGATTATTACCGTCTCTTTGATCACGAAGACCAGGTCTACAGGTCTGCGCTCTCTGCACTCAGTCACGAGGCCCTCTGCTCGAGCCACCAAGTGGCACCTGCCTCCCAGGTCAACACATTTCACTCTGTAACGATAGCTATGCACTTCTATAAGGTGCTCCCACATTTTCTGTTTTCTTGTTAGGCCTATTTTTGATTTTTGCTGGTTTTTGATCAAATAAGATGTGTATCTGGCAGGAACCCGCTTTCGTGGTTGATGGATTTAACGTGGGTGCGCCTCCAATTGCAGCCTGGCTAGGATATTCTACCACGGGAGTGGAGTGAATTCACCCGAAAAATGTAGGTTTGACCCCAAAGGCTTTCGTTTAAAAAAAAAATCATTGTAAAGGGTTTACAGCACGTTGAGGGTATCGTAATGCGAAATACAGAACTATTTTCTTAAATACCATTTGAGTTGTCTATGATTATCCTTTAGGAAGCAGGAGTTCCTCTGTGTACGTCAACTCGACATTTACTGTCTGTTTACAGTCAAAGAAATATGTGATATAAATGCATGTTGACCTGTGTTGTTTCACAATACCTTCAACATCACTTCTGTGGCAACACGAATATTGAAATACGTTTAATATCATTTTATATATTTCTATTATATTTCAACTAATTACTTGGACACTCTCACAAAACAAAAAACCTTTCCAAACCACAATTCTGATTGTGACCTCATTCTGCCAAACATTGCTTGCGTACTTATATGTATACGTACGTATGTAACGTACTAATATATAAATAAATGTATATATATATATATATATATATATATATATATATATATATATATATATATGTATACATTAATACACACACACATTGGAAACTTTAAAAAAAAAGACATTGCAAGGAGATATTCCAGTAATGTTTGGTCTAGGGGAAGGTGCAGTCCAATGTCTTTCGTTAACCACATTATACTTCAGCAATGATTGCCAGATGAGTTCACAAGCAGAATCTACGTTTGGATTTTTTTTTAAACGTAAATCCAAGTAATCTAAAGAAAAATAGCAGAAAATATTGTAGCATAATATAGTATAGGTAGGCCTATCTAGATATTAAGGGTATATATCGTCAATCACCAGATTGGTCGAGTCAACATGCATTGACACCGAACAGGTAATTTGCAGTATTTACAACGTCTTTACCCGTAAGACCTGGGGACCGTTTCATAAAAGTTGTCAGTCCTGAGAGTTGTCAGTCTCTGACTATTACCATAGTAACAGTCAGTGATCAGAGCTTGTCAGCCAATCAAAACCAATGATTTTACAGAAATTGTCAGAGACGAACAACTTGTCAGGGCTGACAGCTTTCATGAAACAGTGCCTTATTGGAATGTTGTATCAATAGTTCCCTTTTGCGGGGTGACGGTTGTATATAATTGTCCAAAACAGATGCGGCGATTAAAATTTTCTACGTTACTTTCTTTTTAAGACAGATATCACATACAATTATGTATTATACGAAATACTGTTCACGTTTTCATGTATCTACATTAGTTGGTTTTCGAACGCATTTCTTATTGCGGGTTTCTATTTCGTCATGTATGTTTACAATAAACATTGTTTGCACGATGTTACCATGGCAGCAAGTAAATTCTTGCAAAAGGTGGGAGTGGCTGGCACTTTGATTACTGCGTGGGAAATCTGTTGACAGGTTTATCACCAGAACCCTGCAGCACTGGTAACGATTTTTAGAAACATTCTTTCGTCTCCTTCCCCCATGAGGAATGTTCTTTCTTGATTCATAGGGGGAGGGGGGGGGGGGGGGAGAACCAGCTCGCTTACCATTATTGCATCGACCTGCTTTTATCCATGGAGCTGTTAGTAGCTCCATGTTTTATCTAAGGCCTTGTGCAAATGTTGAGGCATAAGCTTAAGGGCTTTTTACACTTGTAAATTTGTGCTTAGTCCCGTACCAACGGTGGGGCTAAGGGGGGAGGGGGGGGGGGGGGGCTTAGCCCCACCGTTGGTACGGGACTATCCTTAGCCCACCTTCTGTTTACACTCGTTTTTGCCAAAGTGGGCTAGCCCCACCGATAATCCCGTACTATCTGGCCCTGCAAAATAGCAGGGTTAGCACCGCAATTGCGGTGCCAAGCAAGTGAGTGTAAACAGAACGAAGAAATAACCCGGAGCTAAGCGACGGAGACGAAGTCCGACCCCCACTGACCAATCAGAAACGAGGTAATCAAGTTCTGCCGGTGCGTGCGTGTACGTGTACAGTGCACAGCGTAATCATGAATATTCATGTGGTTTGGAAAGTCCGGGGCTAAGAAATACGAGTGTAAAAAGGTCAGTTTCCTCCTTAGTCCAGGACAAGATATAGTACGGGACTAATTGGCCAGTGTAAAAACCTGAAAAAATTTGTACGGGACTAACGATAGTCCTGGGTCAGAGAAAGTCCGGGGTTAAGAAACACAAGTGTAGAAAGGGCTTTATTCCGACCCGCGCATCTTATTCCATCAAGCGGTGAGGCAAAATAATGGTGAATACCGCCCGCTGTTCATCTCCACAGTAACGTGGTATCTTTTGTTCTCTTTTTAAGTGGAAGAAAGTTATTCTAAAGTTTTAAGACAGTATTGAAAGAAAGAGTTCAAATTGATAGGCATGACAGCTAAAATGTGATCAAAATCGGATAAGAATTAGGAAAGTTTTGACATTATTGTTTGAAACCGCTGTTCATCTCCACAGTAACGTGGTATTTTTTGTTCTCTTTTTAAGTGGAAGAAAGTTATTCTAAAGTTTTAAGTGAATATTGAAAGAAAGAGTTCAAATTGATAAGCATGACAGCTAGAATGTGATCAAAATCGGATAAGAATTAGGAAAGTTTTGAAATTGTGGCGTTTTGCTAATTTTAGCCAAACAATACTGGAATAGTTGATATGAATCTGCAAATGAGTGTGCTAGACTTGTCATCACCTCACAATATTACAATACACCGTAACACACACACACACACACACACACACACCCACGCACACACACACACACACACACACACACACACACAATGCCCTTTCCTGCAAGTAAAGGGCATTCCAGACGATTTTAAATAATTTCACATCATGTAGCACATATTTGCAATCGACATCTCCATGTATAGATTTGAGGAATTTATTGTAGTCCTTGAGCAGAGAAACCAATACTCTGAAGAATCTTGAACAAATTATATACACTGAACAGTGTTGATGACATAGGAGCCTCACATATATTTCAGAAATATAGCAGTGTAATTCCATTACAATATTGCTTGCCTAACAAGTTCACCTGTGTATATAGAAGCTATATGCATGCCTTCTTCTTTTATTCTGCTTCCTTGAGCCCTAACTCATGCATTCTTATGGTGGGGCTGTCATGTCATCATCCTTGTTCATTGCAATTCGTTATAAATTTTGAAAACATTCTTATTCCTCATCCCATTCACTTTACATTCTGAAACTCTGTACTCAGTAATTTATGCTTGTCCAATGAGTATTGTAAAAGTCTGAAAATCATCCGGAGGTCTCCTTTAAAATGTAAACATACCATTTTACCTAACTAATCATAAGTCAGATATATCAGGATTTAAAAAAAAAAATCAGGGCAATTTTTGCATCAGGACTATATTTTGTGAGAGTGGACTTTTCCCCTGAACGCTCTCTTTATACCAGTACAACTGTCATTTTAATATCCTATCTCGAATCATCAACAGTCGTTTAAAAAGGTGAGTTTTCAGCTCCGGCAAAGCTAAAAAGTTAAAGGGATGGTATCGTTTTGGTCGAGATGGGACTAGTCAGGTTTCCAACTTTTGTGTGAAATAATTTAAATGAGAAACCTCTAATGAAATGGTATATACAATTCTAAGCGGACTCCTAAGGTTTATTTGATGAAATGGCAGAGATATCCAAAAACAAAGAGGTCCTAATGAAATGTGGGACCGACATTTTATTAGAACCACTTTGTTTTACTTTGTTTTGGATATCTCAGCCATTTCAAAACCTATTTTCATCAAGTAAACTTTGAATTCCTCTTAGAAATGTATGCTTTTTTATATTTCATAAGTGGTTTCTAATTTACGTCGCAAAAAAAAAGTTCAACTCTCAATCGCCCATCAAGCATCTCAACTGAATCTATACCATTTCTTTAAAGTACAAAGTGTCCTATTTGGGCCTTCTACGTCTATACTGTGGTGGTGAAAGGAGCACTGATAATCAATTACTACGAAGTGGATCTCTTTGATGATCCATGTTTTTGTGTATTAGCGATATGTAATCATTACAAACTGAGAGCAATCTATATTTTGATAATTTAGGAAGAGGTTTGATTGTGATTTTATTGATAACGTTCCGGCTGTTTTTCTTTCTCTCTTTAGTCATCTGAATATCCTACTTGATTAATCCATTCAGGAATCTGAGTAGCAGAAGAACAACAAATCGTATCCGGGTAAGACAGCAACGATATGAAACTGAAATTCGAAGCGTATATCGGACATGTTGTAAACATGGTTAAGATCGAATTTAAGACAAGAACTCAAGTGCTAAGCATCTTGTGAAGGCGAGACAGAAGGTTCTCGTAAACAAATCAAAAAGATGTCCGGGTTTAGATCCTTCATGTCCTTTGCCTCTAGTAATAGTGGAAGTTGTTATTTTCTGTTTGTTCTATAAACATTTTCCTTCGACGTCGTCCTCTTCTCCATAATCATTATCAGTATTTTAATCTTTGCCATAAGCATGATAAGTATCATCATTTATCATCATTGTGTAAATGCACGTGTCTATACGTGTGTGTTGTGCGTGTGTGTGCGTGTGTGTGTACGTGTGTGTAAGGGAGAGCGATGGGGAAGGAGAGATAGAGAAAGATAGTCTTGCTACAATGCTACCCACAAACTCAGACCATGGGCCCCTTTGCCTGGGAACTTTGCAGTATAACTATCAATAGCAACTCAGAAATATAGCGCACGTAAATGTCTGATCGGTCAGCTTGCCATTTGCGTCTGATTTTATGAGATGCGATAGCTATTTTAGTAACGCAGTCCAGCTTGTAGGCAGGAGAACTTTTCAACCTATCCCTGCTGAGACTAAAAGGCGTTCTACGCAGATCGCGAGGAAGAAAAAAAAATGAGGGTATGACTACATTGATTTCATCAATTCCTCCGTCCAGATCTTCGCAGTTGTGCAATCTAGCCCTAACTTTCATGAAATCACTTTCAAAAGTGGCACCCGGCCGTCATCTCAAATTATTGTGAATGCTTTTCCCTGTTATTGTGTGATATCAATACGCGTAAGTATTATTTTAAAGAACGTAATTTATTTCCATGGCTCTTGTTATGGTGGGACTCCACTGCATATGCAGGGAGACATTTTCGCTGTGTTGTGTTTTGTTGTATTGTATTGTATTGTGTTGTCTTGGTTGTGTGTTCATTTATGCTCCATTGAGCATTATACTTTCGTAGGTATGATATGTACTTTGTTTCATGGCAAATGTTATAGTTTTCAATAAAAACAGAAATATTAAAAAAAAACTTTGATGAAATCACCTCGATTCACATCACAAAGGGGATACACACCCCACAAATGATTTTGTTTCCAGCGAAATGAGAGGAACAGGACAATGAAAGTTTTGACCAAATTCTTGTTAAAAAAGAAAAGAAAATTATGACATTTTGAAAGTGTGACCAATTATCAAACAATAATTGACGGGGTCATCCCGTAAGCTATAAGACACTGACGCGGTCCGAGGAACTAGACACCACGTAAAACAGGACCACGAGCTGGACACGATATGTAGGTAAAGTTTAATAAGGTCTAGTATCTAGCTCGTGGACTGTACGTTGTGGGCCTATTTCACTTGACGTCGAGCTCATGGACCTTGTTTACTTAGTGTCTAGCTTGTGGGCTGTACGACTAGTGAGCGGTATAACCCTTGCGCTGTATAACTCGTGGGTATTTACCCAGTTGCTTGTTACTCGTGGGCTAAAAGACTCGTTCATGTCTAGCTCGTGACCTTCACCCTAATTTACAACTTCGTGATGTAGCATGTAATGTGTCCTCCTTCTATTCATGCACCCTATCTTTCCGCTAAATCTTTCTTTTTCGTCATTGATGACGGAATATTATTTTTCCATGTAGGGATCGCATTGAAAAAGTATTTACAATGATTATATTACTGATGAATGAAATACAACAATTGTACTGTAAATTTACTGAATGGAAAATGAAAATTCCTTATCTTTTAGTACAGAGTAAATAGGGTACGTTGGAGAGCGACAACACGAAATTGCCAGTTTGAGTTTAACTGATCACAACTTCATAAAATGATAACTTCCTTAGTTTTTATCAAAGTTTGCTCAAACCAAGGAGCGCTTAGCACCTTCACCTTCATTTTTTTTTTGTTGGCCTGCTCCTCTAATTTGTCTGCTTCTATTCACAAAATTATTTTCAGGGTCGACTTCCCCTGTAAAGGAAACTCCTCTTGCAAACGGGAGATGCAGTCTATATCCAGAACTACTATGGTATGCTATCTCGATTACAACGCAAATGTTCTGCCCCTCCTACTTACATGTCAGGAGTATAAATAACGCACATAAAAGGCAACAAACCGAAAGGGTGAAAATCTGTGAAACACCTTAGCGCTCCTGGAAGACTTTACGAACCGTCACGTTTCTGCTGCATAGTATTCACTCTCCAACGAGCCTGCATAGTCAACAATCATTAGTCTTCAATAAAGGAAACCCAAACCCAAAGAAAAATGTGGATTTGAGTGAAAGCAGCATCATTAGTAGAACATATCAGTGAAAGTTTTAGGAAAATTGGACAATCGATGCAAAAGTTATGAATTTTTCAAGTTTTGGTGTTGGAACCGCTGGATGAGGAGACTACTAGAGGTTATGGTGTCATGTGGGGACAACAATATAAAGAAAATATAAAGAAAATTCCACAAAAATTCACTTTTCTAGCATAATGAAAGAGCACTAACCGCTTTAAGAAAGCAGGGGCAATAATTGCTACCCTTATTCATGTCAGTATCAAGTTGACGGAATGTGTAATTTTCATGAAAAATTAATTTTTGTAGAGTTCCCTTTATATTTTCTTTATATTATTGTCCACACATGACATCATAGCCTCTAGTAGTCTCCTCATCCAGCGGTTCCAACACCAAAACTTTAAAAATTCATAACTTTTGCATAGATTGCCCGATTTTCCTCAAACTTTTACTGATGTTTTCTACTATAATGTTGCTTCTTTCACTCAATCCACATTTCTCTTTGGGTTTGGGTTTCCTTTAATGGATGATGTCATTCAGTGAAGTTGGTTGATCGGAAATTGATCAATATTTGTTTCTTAAGATGAATAAGAAGATTATGGAAAAAAGAAAAACAGTGATCAGATTGTAAGAGATACACTTAGAATCGGTATGGTTGGATTTTCGTGAAGGCGTTTATAGGCAAAACGAAAACAAACTAAGATTTGGATTTCATCTCTCCAGGTTCTGACACAATTTTGCGGAAAGCTAGCTCAGGCAGCCGTTTTATCGTAACCCTTTTATCCTCGTTCAAATCACGGTGGGCGTGTCTGAGAGATGCATGGCTTATCACAAAAACATGTGTTATGATCTTTCTGCGAACAATATCAATGCGTCCAGCAACATGGGTATTCGTGGAGAGTTAAAGGACAAGTTCACCTTCACAGACATGTGGGTTGAGTGAATGGAGCAAAATTAGTAGAACACATCAGTGAGAGTTTGAGGAAAATTGGACAATCCATTCTAAAGTTATGAATTTTTGAAATTTCTGCTCAGTCATGGCTGGATGAAGAGACTACTATAGCTTGTGATGTCACATGTGTACAACGATATAAAGAAAGAATAAAGAAAATACAACATAGTTCCATTTTTCTCGCATGACAAATGAACACTCGACTTCTCTCTTTCAGAGGGCAGGGGGAATAATATTACCCTTAACATACGTCAGTTACAAGTCGAAGAAATTTGCACTTTATTCAAAAAGTAAAATTTTGTGAAATTCTCTTTTTATTTTCCTTATATATGTACATAACTATGAGTCAAAAAAAAAAATCGACTCTCGCGTAAGTCGCATTTTTTTTTCTTTTTTTCAGTCCCGAGAGCTTCGACTCGTGCGAGGTTTGCTGTGTATGCAACATTTGCCATAGCCTGTAGCTTGTCAATGTCACATTTTCATAGTCATTGTTACCTGTTGTTGTTGTTGTTTTGGGTTTAATGGCAATCAGTCATAATTTTGACTATTTTTGCCAGACTATATAATCTCTATTTTTTTCCTATAATTTTCATCATCAGTATCTAAATTCAACAATTTCAAAATTTTATCATAATATATACTTTTTTATTTCCAATCATACAAATTTTATAATTACACAAATTTATTGTTGTCCTCACTCAGTCAAAACGGCCACGTTGCCACCCTCAAGTCTATCTTACCAACCCGACGAGGTGCGTTTCGCAGGCTTCTCAGGCGTACGCCCTAGGTAACTCAAGAAAAGTCGGGTGGCGACCGCTATGCCTGGGTGTGTGGAGAACAAGTCTATTTTCCGGCATAAACCAAATATAAATAATTATATTCATTTTATTTATCTTTTTTTATTTATTTATTTGTTAAAGCGAACATTTGTGGGCAAAATCAAGAGTGCAAATGATGAAAATAGGTGCACTGGTGAGATACCTTCAAAGGATTTTAATACATAATAAAACATCTGTACTAATCTTCTAAATATACAATAGTACTTCACACACTACGGCGTATAATATGCATATGCCCATGTAATACACATGCTCATGTATACATATACCTGAAACTCTTACAAATACACATTCACATAATATAATTCACTGTATTACAAATTTTACAAAATAAATATTTCTACTTTACACTTCAATTTTAATGAATACTACATTATAAACTTTTGGGTTTATGAAATTTATACTTGGCTCAGTCGATTTGTCCTGTACACAAATGTGATTACAGAATTTTGGATATTTCGATTTTGAGACGTTAGGAGTTTGGGGATATCAGAATCACGATTTGTGTTGGTTTCTGCCATCAACATGGCTCTTTCTATTGTGTATTTTGGGCATTCTGTTAGAAAATGTTTAACTGTTTCAGGAGTGGGGCAATAGGGGCAATTTCCTGTGGGGTGTTTTGCTATTTTTACTAAATCTGAGTTCAGGCCGAGACAGCCCAATCTCAACCTATGTATAATCATTTCATGTTGTCTAGGAAGATGACATATGAATGGTTGAAGATTTACGGATAATTGGATGGTTTTTAGAGGGGAGGTTGAGTTATTCCATTTACTTTGCCATTCTGTTTTATACTTCGTTTCTATAACCGACTTTATCTCCGAGAAACTAAGATCATTGTAAATTTCAATATATTTCGTCAAAGCTTCTTTAGCTCGGGAATCAGCGACTTCATTACCGTGAATTCCACAGTGTGAGGGAATCCATTCGAGTGAGATGTCCTTGCCTTTATGTTCTAGACGAGTGGCAATTGTCATGATTTCGGTGATGAAGTTTTCGTCGTATGGTTGTGATTTTATGGCTTTAAGTGAGCTCAGCGAATCGCTGAATATGACAGCTCCTGTGTGGAGGTCCAATTGCTCAAGCCAGGTTAGGGCGAGGATAATTGCAGATAGTTCTGCTCGATATGATGATGTGTGATCACGTAATCTTTTACATTGGGAATAACGAAGTGATGGTACGTAGAAGGCGGCAGCTGAATTGCCTTTATTTGGCAATTTGGATCCGTCAGTAAATAAGTGAAGTTGATGTTTCCATTTAGTATTGATCAGTTCTAGGCTCCGTTGTTTTTGTATTAAGGGGCTGTCGTCTTTATCGAGCCACTCAGTAAGCTCTAGGGAGATTTTGATTTCGCTTAAATGCCAGAAAGGGATTTCTGGGGGAGTGAGTGGTTCGAGTTTTGTTGTGTTTTGAATTCTAAGTCCGAAAGGTTTACGTGATTTGTTCTCTTTCATATACTCGTATTGCAAGCAGTTTTTTGTGCTTTGGGATACCGGATGGTTTGCAGTTCTCGTCAAAGACGCGTTGTATTTTGTAGTCAGCATCTTTCTTCTGATGCATAAGGGGAGTTCTCCCATTTCCACTTGGAGGGATTCTAGAGATGTGGCGGGAGCTGCACCGGCACATATTCGAAGGGTCTGATATTGGATGGAATCCAGTGGTTTTTTGGAGCTTTCTGAGGCGGATTCGTAGGCTTCACAGCCATAGTCGAGAAGAGACCTAATCAGGGCTCTGTACACCGTAAGAAGGGTTTTAGAGAAGCTACCCCATGTAGTTCCCGCCAGGCTCTTTAGGATATTTATTTTGGGTTTACAACGGTCAACAACATCGTTTATGTGTGCGTTCCATGTTAATTTTTGATCAAATGTGAGACCTAAAAATTTGAGACCTAAAATGTGAGACCTAAAAATACCTCTCTGTACAACTCCCTTTGAGGAATATTTCACTGCAATGTTGTCATGGGAATTATTATCATGTTTTCGTTGTTGTTTTTTTTTTGTGTTTGTGTTTGTGATGTAATGTATTTCGTAAGGCAGCTCACCACAAGCTTTGCTTTTTTGAGGTTCTGCCTTCCTGTACAATAATTTCATGCATGTGATTTCCTACATGGAAAAAAAAGATGGAAAATAAATGTTATACAAACTTGAACTTGAACTTGATATCGTTGTACGCATGTGACATCATACACCGTAGTAGTCTTCTCATCCAGTGGTGACTGCGCAGACACTTTAAAAATTCATAACTTTTGAACGGATTGTCCGATTTTTCTCAAATTTTCACTGATGTGTTCTACTAAAATTGCTGCATTCTCTCAATCCTTATGTATATGAAGTTGGACTTGTCCTTTAAGAGTTCGAATTTGAATTTGAAGAGTGATTCCCAAATGCATAGATTGTCGAGCAACTGAGCGATGAAATGACATGATCACAGCCCTTTAATTGATAGATGAATAATAATGTAATGGAAGAATGGTTGACAGTGATAACTGCTAAATGGATGGTAGATTGCCGAATGTTCTCCAAAGCACTGCCTGTACTACAAAACTATGCATGCAATGAGCATTCGTATTAGCAAGGAGCTTCAAACACACTGTTTGAAGCTCCTTGGTGTTAGGTAGGCCCTATGTAGCCTCTGTTACTATAATATACTGTAGATGGCAATGCATAGTCAGCTGAAAAACGCATCATTGCAAATTAATGATCAGGGTAATAGGAAACTGCATGATTACTAAATTATGCACTCACATTGCGTGCGATACTCTTGACTGGTTCGTACGACATGACATGCGCCATTTGTTATAGCAAATGCAATGTACCTAAAACAATAATCTCCGCGAAAGAATCCATTGATGCAGCGCAATGAGGAGCAATAGACTAATGTATAGTTGATCGAAACAGTATGCTCATTATTTCAATAATTATAGGCACAAAATTGGCTGGAAATGCCATCGTGTGTGTGTGTGTGTGTTTTTTTTTTTTCGTCCATATTTGTCAAACTGTTTATTCTTATGTTTCTTGTTTTTTTTTTTTTGAGGGGGGGGGGAGAGTAAAATATGCCATGACTTGTTACTAATGTTATATGGATGATATTGTTCCTTTTGCTGCCTTCTAAAGGGTCTGTTTGCCTATTGTTCTTTGATTATCCTAGTAAATGAACACAATTTGTTTGTATCATCTATCATATTGTTCCGCTAATGTGACATCATGAATTGTTGTAGTCCCCTCATCCAGCGATGACAGTACATTGATTTAATCCAAACTTTCTAAATTCTTTTGAACAAATCGTTTGATCTTACCTCAAACTTTTCACTGATATGTTCTTCTGTAACTATTTCCGCATCTATAATACCCATGTATCATCTTTCAGACAAAACAAGAACTCTGATTGTTCCGTTCAACCACTTTGACAGTTCCGTTACTTTACACATACCGAGCAATACCTAGGAGCAAACTTAGCGTAGCAGCCCAGCAGCAGCTCCGCGGAGCGTCTCGGTACCATAGCAACAGCGTCTCGGCACCATAACAACTGGGGTCAAGCGTTGTGCCCACGTCCGCGATACAGGAAAGAGACAGAACTATGAAACTATCGCACGTCGGTACGTACGAGAGCTGATCTCGTAAACCCGAGAGAAACATTCTTACTCGTAATCCTGTTTGTTTGCTTCGTGCTCAGTGTTCAGTTAGTGGATCCACGTTGAACTTCCTGTGCTGAGCTGGCCTTGACAATGATTTAATGGCTGTTGGGTGTGGAGACGAAGGCTCCGCAGGCTATAAAGTGAAAAATATTTTACGAGCACGGAGTACTCCATGAGATATCGTTTTCGTATAATTTTCTTCTCACCTTGGTACACAGCAGATATCAATATCAATAACAATTTAATATGATATACAGGGCTCGATATTAGCGGACGCCCGATGGCCTGGGGCAACCAGAAATAGATGTCGGGCCACCATTTAAAAGAAAAAGAAAAAAGTATAATAGATAATATGTTTATGTGGCCCGATCACACCACCAAAATTTATGAGTGTGTAGATTGTTTTTATGTATTTTTTTTTCTCACTCAAAAAAGGGGAGAGTAATTCGCGTTCAGATGCCGTGACCAGAATACAAGATAGTTTTCACGACCGAGCTCAAGTCTATTTTACAGAAAAATTCAGCCAAACTACTTTTTTCTAGTTTTATCTTTCCAATAGAAAAAGTACGTATACCTCAGCCTATGTGTGTATAATATGTATATGTAGTTAACTTAGTTTTAGTAATTCAAATTCCTTTATCATACCTGCCAATTTCACATAATTATCAATAATGATTATAATATTTTCTTGAATGACTTCATTTTGTAATATTTTTCTTTCTTAATTCTTCGTCACAGTACATGGTATTTGAAGCATTTTATCATTCGATCCTGTCAATATTCACATACTTTTTATGGTTTATTGTATTGTTTTGATGGTTTGTTAAATTATTTAATTTGCTATATTTTTCTTTATCTTTCGGACAACTAATTACACTCATGTGACGTATATATATATATATATATATATATATATATATATGATCAAATCCAAGTTGTTACATACAAAAGTACACATGCATACGTCTAATGGGATCTGTAAAGTAGTTTCTATGAGCTTTTTTTTTTTTGGTACTTTTTCATTTCTCCCTCTCCCACATAGATTACAGTACGTGGAACATTCTTTGTAAACTCCGTTTCAGAACACTATATAGAAATTGATATCATATACAGATTTAGTACCGATGCATGAATTCGACCCGAGGTCAAAGATACAAAGGTCACAGACGCAATGTGGGGAGAGTATGCTGGTGGTAGACTGAATCCTGTGGTGATAGCTTTCATTTTAAATGACCAGAGATCATGTAATGCACAGTCTCTGTTTGCTTGTTCTATTTTTTTCTTTTTTTAAAGGGTAGAAATTCAAGCTTTGTTACAGTGTGTGGGGTTAAGAATTGTTGTTTCAAATGCTTACGCGAAGTATCTATTGTGATCATAATTGCATATTCTGATATTAGAGGATGTCCTGCTGATGATGACCAATTTAAATGAAAATATTATATGATATAACATTAACATAAATTTGAATAATTATGAATATTATATATATATATATATATATATATATATACATATATATGGTTTATCTAAGACACTGTTGTTGGAAAAGAAAACCTTTTACAACTAAGCACCAAGATATCTCAACATTGTCTTGAGTTGTATCAAAATCAAAATTTGAATCGAAGTGAAAATGCGAGGGAAATGAGATGGGACCTGTTAAAGGTGCATGGTCCCGGTGTTTTAGTCAAATGCGTACGCGGGCGCACGGCGCAAGTTTCCTATAGAGACCTACGCTATCAACTTCTTTTTGGCGCTTACGCTTTGGCCCACTTTCCCGAGTCCGAATAAGTCCGATTCACTTTAGTCAGTGTTCCGATCACAGTTCGGCTCATGATTCGGCTGAGGGGGATGACAGCTTGAGCAAACTTCTTTTGTGATGTCATAATAACAAGCACATAATGCACGCACCCTGGCATTACTACAGACTGCGCGACGCGCAAAGAAGACAGCAAAGGCAGCGTTACTTAGCAACATCTACGCACTTTACTCTTGATGACAGCAGCTCAACTTCGGTGATCTTCGTACTAATGCTAATGGTGATCGGCAGCATCATCAACAGCGCCATCTACACTACCGGGACTATGCCCCTTTAAGCGTACCCTATGCAACTGCTAAAAGTCACAGTAGAAATCGAGTGTGAAGAAAAAGACATGAAGCACGGATACAAATGAGGACCAGGAACTAAACATAAAGTACTATAATACTCGGGGGCATATGTAGCAAATACTTCTTAAATAATATATAGGAAAACAATAATTTATATGCTGTTGACAAAATAACGCTTGTTATGACAGAAATATTGACAGTAGTGTACCGCGATTGAGGCATTTAGTTAATAGACATGATAGAGCTATACATTAGGGTCCTCAGAAGATTCGGAGGAGGTGTTAGTCTGTCTGTCTGTCTGTCTGTCTTTACTCCCTCTCTGCCGTTTTCTATGGCTCCACACTTCATTCATTCATTTAATTCATTTCATTCAACTGCAAATAAACATTTGAATACACGTCACAAGTATACAAAATCAATTTGAAAATGTAACCAAGGGACATACAATGAGTGGAAATGTAATTAATGTTATGGATTGTCTTTTATGACAAGTGCAAAGTCAAAATTGATTAAAAATGGAGGGGACTTCTAAAAAGTAGAGCTTGTACTTTTTCAGTCTCCTCATAAACAACAACTATAACTAACTGAGGAACTAACAAAACATAGCGAAATCAAAAAAAAAAAGAAAACGAAAACGAAAGACAAAATGAAATCCATACACACAACAAATACAGTGCAGCTCCCTTGTGAAAGAGAATGAAAGGATTAGCATAGAAGGAATAACAGAAAGAGACTAAAGATATTTTTTTTTTTTTGTACTGGAATAATTAGTTGGTCAAGATTTACATATCCGTTCTCCGTAATAATTACACGCCTATGAATTTTGGGACCTTCAGTTTTACAAGCATTATAGACCCCATCATATTTCTGTCATTTCCTCGTGACAACTTCATATCATGATATGACCATTAACATTTGCGTTCAGTATGCTCTGTTTTTTCCCTCTTCAATCAAAAGACATGGTTTTATACATTTTGTATTCTTGTATTACTGTCAATTATTTTGTAATTTCATTGAGAAATGGAAAATATGAAAATAAATTGAACTGAACTGAACTGAAGATGACAGCGGAAAAGGGTGAAGGAATTATTAGTAAAAGAATTTGGAGGGTCAAAACCAACGCATGCGAGGCACTCGAGATGCTCACTGAGGTAAAGAGAAAGAGAGAGAGAAAAGAATTAGATAAACGATTATGATAAAAAGGCATTGAAATTAAGACTAATAAGAATTCAACTCATTCTGCTTTATAGGAATTTCAGAAACATTTCTTTAACTTAACAGTGAAAGTATTAAAATGTAACTATTCTTTTATACGGTTATCAAGATAATTCCACAATTTAGGGTTAAAAAAAATGAAATACAGGTTTGGCAAAAATAGAACACTTCAGCATGGTTATCTCCTGGATTTTATTTCCCACCCCAATATCATCATACCAAAATGTGGATGTTGCTTGTCTCTGGTCATAATTATTTCTATATACGTGCATCAAATCTGAGCCATCATATATAATATTAAGATAATCATGCATGTGTGCTTGTGTGTGTGTGTGTGGTTTAAGGAACTCGCGGGTCTGTGGTGGATGTTGATGTTGTTTTATTCTTTAGTCCGAATATTACCAGGGTAGAATTAATAATTACCTGGACCAGGGAGGTGTGAGAGTGAAACCTGTCTGTCGAAGACGGAATTGTGTGCCTAGCAATCCGCCAAGGATTTCCAATCCACCAACTTGTTTCAGGTTGACCCGTCGGTCACCCCCTCTGAGATTTACCTCCGTTCGCATTTTGAGGACGACAACAATGATATTATTAGCAGCTCTCTGAGGGTACGTCATGTGTATGTCTATTACTACAGGTTTTTTTGTTTTGTTTTGTTCTGTCTTATTACCTTAAAGCAGACACTATGGTCCGAATTCACGAAGGTGGTACAAATGAAACCATGGACAAAAACCATGGAGCGCCAAGTGTCGCACGGAATAATTATTTCGTTACGAATTGGTTATTTCGTAGACAAAATGACCGTTTCGTTAACGAAATTATCATTTCGTGGACGAAATTTTCATTTAGTTACCAAATGTTGTCATTTCGTTACAAAATAATCATTTCATCGACGAAATGACTGATTTCGTAACGAAATATTTCATGCGACACTTGGCGCTCCATGGTTTTTGCCTATGGTTTAAACCATGGTTTCATTTGTACCACCTTCGTGAATTCGGGCCTATAGGTCGTATTTTCGCTCAGCGCAGTGGTGGTTAATTATACAGCTACGTGGTATTGGAACCCAAATCGAGGCATATGTTGCTGGACAAAACATCAACAAAGACAATCAACAAGAGTAAAAACAAAGCAACAACATGCCACCCCCCCCCCCCCTATTTAGTGACTAACATGCAAAATCATGCCCCCCCAAAAAAATGTCTTTGAATCGAAGAAAACATGACCACTTTATACCCAGTCAGGATACCTGTCCACAATATGCCTGTCCACTTCCCTCATGTATTATAAGTTCGTCACGAAGCAGTTTCATTGGTAGCACCCACATCATGCATATTATACCTCAGGTAATGACGATATCACAGCTGCTATTATTATATCAATTACATTTTCTAAATCAAAATCAAATCGAAAATGATGTGGCTTTCCTTTTTTTCCTCGCTGAAAATGCAGTGGAGCAATAAAACTACATCATGTGTGGTAATTGTAATCTAATTTTATCAGTTTGCATTTTATCAAAACGGCAAGGTTTTTCCCCTCCTTTATACTATACGAACAAAGACTAATGTATCTTAGGCCAAGTAAAAAAGAAACCAGTTTCTCGTCCTCGCGCGCATCGATTTTGGCCGCCGCATCGATTTTTTTTTACTATTTACTATTTTCAAAATGGCGCTGAAAATACCAAGAAATTCATAATTTTCGTCCCAGCCCGCTCCCCGCCCGCATCGATTTTCAGTTGCCGCATCGACTTTTTTTGATATTTACTATTTTTTTCGGCCGTGTCTGTAACTTGCTAGCTGTCCAAATCGGGTCCCCAGGCCATCGCACGCATGAACACATTCGAATGTGTAGAGGCCCGTACACTCTGCTCTGTAACGTTACATCTGACGGCGATGTATTTTGAAGAGAAAATGAGTGCGCTTTTCCGGCAAATGTGGAATTATAAAATGGGTGTATCTACAAAATAAATAACTAGTATTCCACGGATTCTGGTTTGTATCGTATTTCTGCGGGATCTACTTTTCTTTACGACGTAAATTCACGGACACGGCCGTGAATCGTAACATCTGTGTGTGGTATACAGGGCAGGGGAAGCTCAGTATATAAAACGAACACTGATATAACGAGATATCGGTTATTACGAGGAAATTTTCCCGGTCCCAAATTTCCTTCCACACAAGTCCATTATGTAAAATGCTACTCTTATAGCGAGATCGGCTATAACGAAATAACTGCTATAACGAGATAAATTTTGTGATTTCCAAACAAAGAAAAACATAGCCAATCAAACCTGATATATATATATAGCGAGGTAAAGCAAAATGTCTTCGGGTAAAGCTTAACTTCGCCTGTGCTATCACGGTCCCAGATTGTAAAGCTCGATGCGCCAAAAACTGTCTTGTACACACACATTTTCTTCATGACAGTTCACTCTACAGCTAGCATCGCATGTTGTACGTGTATATGTGTGTGTGTGTGCGCGCGCACTGATACATGCAGAAAATGTGGTGGGACGGCCGTGTACTTGACATCATCATGACGTTTAGCAAGTGTGAGGCAATCTGATGCTGTGATTGGCTTTCTACGTAGGGAATTCCCAATCTACACACACACATGCAGTCATAATGTATATACAGAATGTGTCACACACACACAGCATTGTGCAGACCATATTCAAGCTTTCCACACACATCACCCATACCATAACCACATACCAATCCACAGACGATCTTCACACAATCGCAAGCTATGTAGATTTACAAATTCAAACATCTATTCTACAATTGATAAGAAAAACATTCTTGATATCGGATTTCATTGGCGAAAAAACATCTTCTTACCCATAAAGGTGAGTAATTACCTCACACACAAATAGCAAGTTATCAGTATTGATTGAAAGATGATGGGTAGTCCCACGTGTGCAAATTCGTCGGCGACCATCCGAACTGTCGTATCTGTCAGCGGTGTGCGAGAACACGTTTTCGAGAAAAACGCGTTTGAAGTTTGGGGGTCCTTTGAAGTCTAGTGTAAAGAAATTTCTTGCTTTTATTCCCGATCTTTTTATATGAAAAGAAAGGCAAATTCCAGACGATTCGTATAATATATGTGTTTAAAATCATGTATGAATAAAACTAATGCTACGTTCACAAAAAGAAAGGCTTCCGCACAGGAAGAGTCGAAAAACAGGTATACGACGGTTCGGAGATCGCACTCTCAGTACGCGCGGTCATCCGAACTGACGTATCGGGGTGATACGTCAGTTTGGTGAACGCGCGTACCGAAAGTGCGATCTCCGAACCGACGTATCCTATTCTTATAACACGCGCGTCTATGCGATATGCGTGGTTACGTGGTATTTATCTGTAAAACGAGTGATTTCGTGCATATTTTTGTGTGAATGCAACTATTCTGTGTCATAATTTCATAAGATGTAGTACAAATATGTCCAAGGTCTAGTTTTGGCATGCATGATGAAACAATGGTAGGGGAGGGGGAGATTCCTCTGCAGAATTTTTGTTTGTTTGTTTTGTTTTGTTTTGTTTTTTTGACATGAATTACGCTTCAGGCATCAGACGAGAGTTCCTTTGATGTAAAAACAAACAAACAAACAGACAGACAAACAAACAAACAATAAAAAAAAAACCCACTCCATGTTTAGGACACATTATCTTTGATCAGTTTGTATCTAATTTGTATCACGCAAAATGTGGTTATACATGCATTGTGAGAGGTGGGGCTTATGAAATTATTGCTTTTTCATTGCAGCCTGCCTCTTCTTTTTCCTCTCATTTCATCTTCTCATTGCTCTCCTCCACCTCTTCTCTTTCCCTTGCCACGCTTTAACCCTCTCTCCCACTCTCCAATACTGTAAACAAAAACCAAAATCACACATCCAAGCCTTGCTATTCTTTGTGATAATTCATGCCGCAATCATGACTGCAATGACCTAACTTTCATTCTTTCTAAGCTGCCATGATGAATACTGTACATTTAACCCATGAATAAAGATTTTCTTTTACAGCTCACATGCATGGCAGACATAATTCATGATCATTCAGTTGGGTAAAACTCAATTATCAGCTTGCTCATCAGAAATAACGAGCAATAAATTTAGTAATAGCCACACGTCTGTCTCACATTATTGTTTATATATACATATATAATATATATATATATATATATATATATATATATATATATATATATATATATATATACGTTCAGGACTCAGAAACAGATGCAAATTAATTTTCTACGCAGAAACATCCACACACACGAACATGGATTGTACTTGTTCACACAAATAATAAAAGGTGTATTGTCCTACAGACTTAAATGATATTCAAGTAGTACTATGAATATCATTTCACTTCCAATTATATATGCTGACATTTTAGTGTGCAAAATATTATGATTTCCTCACGATATGAGATCACAGTACATAGAAGAGAAAAACAAGACAAAACAAAGAAAGTGAGTCTTGAGACAAGGCTGCATTAAAATGCAGCAATATTCATTTCAAAATCAAACCATATCTCACATCCAAAAAGAAAAGAAAAGGAATGAACATGTCCTTAAATACAATGGTAAAATTTCATTAAAAATTTTTGAATTTACAGAATGATCAAGATGTCTGTGGTAAAATAAATATTGATTTAAATTCATTGATAATGAACATGTCCTTTAATACAATGGTTACATTTCCTCGAACATTTTTAAATGTGCAAATCAAAATGTCTTTGGTTACATAGATATTGATCTAAATCAATTGTTAAACCGATTTTAACATGAGAAAATTGTACACAATACAGTTTATATTGAAAAACATTCTGAAACATTCATCAGATGGAAATGGCTTGAAGCAGAAGGTCAACTTCCTCCTAATATTAGTGAATCTTTAATAACTCAGGTCTTAGGGCTAAAAAAAAGTACATTGTATGATTTGAGTTGTTATTATGTGCATGTTTGTGATTGTACTTTCATTTCGATATAACGGTAATATCTACGCAACGGTCCTACAGAAATCAAATCACATTTAGAAGGAGGAATAAAGCTGTTACATGTACATCTTTCACATGAAAAAATATGACAATTATTGTTAAAGAAATATCAAAGCTTATTATGATATCATAGAATATTTAATAGCTATAGAATAGACAAATCATAACATGGCGAATTGTGGTGGGGAGATAGTGTGGAGTGATAAATTATCAAAAATTTGAATACATAGACTAAATTGCTTTTGCATGCACAAACAACTGTAGGCACCATAGGCAAGCAATAATTAGTGAGAAGTTGGTCAGAGCTGACATCTTGCTGGAATGGATCTGATGGTGCTTCATTGTTCAATTCTGGGACAAAGTGTGTATTGGTATCTCTTGAATGCAGTCCATGTCCTTGGTGATGCCAACTGGAAATGAAGAAAACAAAAAGAAAAACAAGATACACATGGTGCATAAATATTACATTTGTATTATCATGTTTATTTAAAGACTGAATTTATCATTTCTTTGAAAGGACAAGATGTCATCCAGATTACAACTCGTGGTGGATTCATGTGTGGACATATGGGGTGTAAGATGCCCTTATCGTTTTTGGTTTTTTAAACAAAAAATCAACAGAAAAAACTGGAGGACGTGCATGTGGTTCCCCCCCCCCCCCACACACACACACACACTGTACAGAATTCCTGGACCCATCCCTGACAACTGCAAAAAAAAAAAATAATGGTACATATTAGCCAGGATGCTACATTCTATGCTTGTGTATAGTTTATGTCATTCTTTTTATTTGTTATTATATGACAGCAATAGCATCATTTAATCCGGGTTACTAATGCTTAATCCAACAAGATTGAGTCAGCAATATCTGGCTGGGTTTCCCAATTAGATTAAGTGCTTTACAAACACTCACCAGTGAGAAGTTGTTCAGAGCTGACATTCTGCGGGATGGATCTGACAGTGCTTCATTGTTCAATACTAGCACTGGTATCTCTTGAATGCAGTCCATGTCCTTGGTGATGCCAACTGGAAATGAAGAAAACAAAAAGATAAGCGAATACACATGGTGCACAAACATTTCATTTGTTTCCATCATATTTATTGAACGATTGACTTTATAATTTCTTTGACTGAGATTAACCTTTTAATAGCACAGTTTTCAGATAGCCCTTTGGAAATGTCCATAAACAAGATTTTTTTTGCCCATCAGCAGAGATCGGACAGACTGGTGATCTGCATTAATGCGAAAGCAGTCAAACGGTACACGCATCCTCATTTGAGAATTGCTCATAGATTATCACTCTGCTTGGAAGGTCCAGGTACAATTGGCAGACAAGCTACATTCTCCAGTTGTGTGTTAGCCATTTGTTACAATATGACAAGAAGGATAACATGTCATCCAGATTGCAACAAGTGGTTAATTCATGTGGGGCACATTGGGTGTAAGATACCCTTTATTTTTGTCTTTTTTTTAAACAAAAGAAATAAACAGAAAAACTGGAGGACATGCATGTCCCCCCCCCCCCAACTTTCACAGAATTCCTGGACCCACCCCTGACAACTGCAAAAAACACTGGTACATGGTAGCCAGGATGCTACATTCTTTGCTTGTGTGTAGTTTATGTCATCCTTTTTAATTGCTATTAAAATGTATAAGACAGCAATAGCATCATTTAATTGTAATTACTAATGGATATTCCAAGAAGATTAATGCAGCAATATCTGGTTGGGTTTTCCAACAAGATTAAGGCTTTACAAATACTCACCAGTGAGAAGTTGGTCAGAGCTGACATTTTGCTGGGATGGGTCTGATGGTGCTTCGTTGTTCAATTCTGGTATTTGTATCTCGTGAATGCAGTCCACTCCTTGGTGATGCCAACTGGAAATGAAGAAAACAAAAAGAATAACAAAATACAAACGGTGCATAAATATTACATTTTTAAAAAATCATATTTATTGAAAGATTGACTTTATTATTTCTTTCAAAGGACAAAATGTCATCCAGATTACAACCCATGGTGTATCCACGCGGGGACATATGGGGTTTAAGATGCCCTTTTAAAACAAAAAAAAAATTAACAGAGAAAAACTGGAGGATGTGCGTGTGGTCCCCCCCCCCCCCAATTTGCAGAATTCCTGGACCCACCCCTGACAACTGCAAAAAATACTGGTACATGGTAGCAGGATGCTACATTCTATGCTTGTGTATAGTTGATGTTATTCTTTTTATTTGCTATTATATGGCAACAATAGCATCATTTAATCCGGTTTACTAATTGATATTCCAACAAGATTGATTCAGCAATATCTGGTTAGGTTTCCCAACAAGGTTAAGGCTGTGCTAACACTCACCAGTGAGAAGTTAGTCAGAGCTGACATTCTGCTGGGGTGAATCTGACGGTGCTCCTTCATTGTTCAATACTAGCACTGGTATCTCAGGAAGGCAGCTGATGTCTTTTTTGATGCCAACTGTAAATGAGGAAAACAAAATATACATAGCCCATGTCTATTTTATTGTTTCTATCAGATTTTTTTTTTTAAGAATGAATTTATCTTCTTTTTTTTTAATATTAAGATTAACCTTTTAATACCACAATTTTCAGAAAGCCCTATTTAAATGTCCACAAACAAGAGGGTTTTTTGCCCATCAGCAGAGATCAGACAGACTGGTGATCTGCATTAATGCGAAAGCAGTCAAACGGTACATGCATCCTCATTTGAGAATTGCTCATAGATTATCACTCTGCTTGGAAGGTACAATTGGCAGACAAGCTACATTCTCCACTTGTGTGTTAGCCATTTGTTACAATAGGACAAGAAGGATAACATGTCATCCAGATTGCAACAAGTGGTTGATTCATGTGGGGCACATCAGGTGTAAGATACCCTTTATTTTTGTCTTTTTTTAAACAAAAGAAATGAATAGAAAAACTGGAGAACATGCATGTGGTCCCCCCCCCCCCCCAATTTCACAGAATTCCTGGACCCACCCCTGAAAACTGCAAAAAACACTGGTACATCGTTGCCAGGATACTACAGTCTTTGCTTGTGTGTAGTTTATGTCATCCTTTTTAATTGCTATTAAAGTGTATAAGACAGCAATAGCATCATTTAATCTCAACTACTAATGGATATTCCAACAAGATTAATGCAGCAATATCTGGTTGGGTTTCCCAACAAGATTAAGGCTTTACAAACACTCACTTGTGAGAAGTTGGTCAGAGCTGACATTGTGCTGGGATGGATCTGATGGCGCTTCGTTGTTCAATTCTGGTATTGGTCTCGTGAATGCAGTACATGTCCTTGGTGATGCCAACTGGAAATGAAGAAAACAAAAAGAAAAAGAAAATACATTTGGTGCATAGATATTACATTTTTTTAAATAATTTTTACTGAAAGATTGACTTTATCATTTCTTTGTAATCCAGATTACAACCCATGGTGGATCTGTTCAAGGACACATGGGGTTTAAGATGCCCTTTTTTATAACAAAAAATAAACAGAGAAAAACTGGAGATGTGTGTGTGGTCCCCACCCCCCAATTTACAGAATTCCTTGACCCACCCCTGACAACTGCAAAAAATACTGGTACATGGTAGCCAGGATGCTACATTCTTTGCTTGTGTATAGTTGCTGTCATTCTTTTTATTTGCTATTATGACAGCAATAGCATAATTTAATCTGGATTACTAATTGATATTCCAACAAGATTGATTCAACCATATCTGCTTGGGTTTCTGAACAAGATTAAGGCTTTACAAACACTCACCATTGAGAAGTTGGTCAGAGCTGACATTCTGCTGGGATGGATCGAACGGTGCTCCTTCACTGTTCAATACAGCTTTGGTATCTCTAGAATGCAGCTGATGTCCTTTTAGATGCCAACTGTAAATGAGGAAAACTAAATATACATAGTGCATATATTTTTCACTGTTAATATCATATTTTTTTATAAGTTGAATTTATTATTATTATTTTTTTTTTTTAATTAAGATTAACCTTTTAATACCACATTTTTCAGATAGCCCTATGTAAATGTCCACAAACAAGAGTTTTATTTTTGCCCATCAGCAGAGATCAGATAGACTGGTGATCTGCATTAAATGCAGTCAAGAGGTACATGCATCCTCTTTCCACAGTCAATTGCATGTGCTTACGAAGAATACAAAAACATCATTGGAAGTGAGGCACAAAAATAGCATTTGCTAATAGGCTTACAAACTCTTTTGTTACTATAGGGCACCCGGATGGGGTCAGCAAGTCAACATATTTTAAACTCAGCCTTGCTGGCTACACACATAGATCTTCAGTTTTGCAGCAAAACAAGGGCATTATGAAATTGGAAAAAGTAACTAACACAAAATACAAGCAGATGTAACACAGAAAAAGAAAAGATACTGATAGAAGGTCTAATCTGTTCATTAAAGTTTTTTTTTTTTTTTTTTGCAGGCATAACACTAATAAACATGAATTAAGGCTACACAAGTACACGCTCATGTCTTTATTTTGAAAACATGGTATACCTGGTTGTGCTGTATATGAGTTGACACCATGAAAACCTAATATATACCAGGCACTACTTAAATGCATTCATGCAGTATGGAGTAAGCTACTTCTAACATTGCAGCACAGTTATGAGGTTATTAGACGCATTGAATAAACACACACACTGTATACTGTCCATACTTTTTACAAGTATATGTATTAATTTGTGTGTGCTCAATCTTACCTAATTTCGCCAGGTAAATGTTCTCATCATCGTCATAATCAGAAGTATCATCTTCGTCACTGCTGTCTGCGGTGCTTGTGTTTCCATCATCGCTACTGCTTTCAGAATTCTCTCCCCCATACACAGCAGTAACTGTGCATTTCCACAGTTTCCTGTGCCATCGCATTGACACACGAACTCCAAGTCGTGGGAAGCTACCCTTCCTGAATTTCAGCTGATCAGCAGCTACGGTATTCCTCGTACCCATCTTTGTCCCTAAGGACTTCAACATCTGTTGGTTTCCCTAAGGACAAAGACCTGTAACAAACAAAAACAAAAACATTCACTACAAGTGTATTAAAAAAATATGTTTAATTTTAGCAGAAATGTTTTACCTCAAGCCTATCTAGTGGTCTATTTATACATTGATCATAAAAATGCAAAAGCACAATTCAACTCATATTATAAACAGATAGAGGGCGAAGATTCCCTGTGCTTATGGTACTGCAAAACTACTCTCTAGAATGTGTGAGCAGCTATAGCCTAGCTAGGCTAGATCTGACAAGTGGAACATTGCATTTAGACCTCAATTTATATATTTTAGTTATAGTGGAACATCAGCGTATTACTATTAGATATCACAGGAGGGGCTTACTCAAGTACTGCCCTCTGGCCTGTTAACACACTAAAGCCTTCGTTGCAGTGATTTCAATATTATGGAGACTTGGCACTCACAGCGACATAAAAATGCATGCGATAAAAACATACCGTACTCAGTACCGGTACCGAACAAAGCATTTGCAGATGGCTAGATCTCTGAACAACACACATGTATTTATAAGCCAGCATAATTTAATCCTACTCCTCGAGTCCTAGGAATACAAGTATCAGATAAATTTACAGACGTTGGTAAAATTATTCATTTTTACTGTAGCCAGTATAGGCCCTTCTAGCGTTACTAGATCCTTGGCTTACATCAATTGGCAAATTCACATGAGATACATTACACTCAGATTTGGGTGTTTTTCTTTGTGTGTGTTTGCAAGCTTGGGTGCTCAATCGGCCATAGATATATAAGTAGTACCGGTATAGAACCTATCATCAGAACTCTATGGCCCTACACTCAATGATGAACCAGCGATTAGCGGCTCTAAATTGTTGGCTGTGACTACCTAACTTGTTAGACTCGTCTAGGCGTCTAGTAATCTCGTACTTTTTGTGGTAATACACAAACACCTCACCCTGAAGTGTTAACACTATGTTTGGCACTGTCCACACCCACTACGTATGAGGTCCATATATGGACCATAAGCACATAAAGCCAACTCAACGAGAACATTGTGAACGTTGTTTTTCTAGACTAAAGGGTCTATCATGATTTCAACCCTACTATATAGAGTATCCCTTTGTACCCACATATTTATCTATACACAGGACTACACCTAACAACAAAACGAAATATTTTGGAAAACCCACGACAATCTGCGTATTTATCTTGACAAGTGACAATCTTATGGATAGAACTTGCTTGGGTCTGTTCATTTTATTTGAAATTGCATGATTTCATAGCTACACATTATAAAACTCACCGGTCCTGGGGAGGGTCCGGTTGACGCTCCATCGTCTGCTTCTGCCAGTTCTGGCGATACGACACCTTCTCTGAACGCGACTCGAAGTTTCGCGGCCACCCGAACCGACGTATAGCGATACGTCGGTTCGGATGAACGCCTTCAGCCAATTCGCGTTCAGGCAAAATGACGTATATCAAATTTCTCTGTTAAAAACACAAAATCCGGTTTCAAAATTTTGTGAGTAGAAAGAGTGTGTGCTGGGCTTTCTTAAAACGGCAAAATCTGAAATTCGAAAAATTTACCGAATTTTGACATATACGACGGTTCGGATGGTCGCCGACGAATTAATGTCTTTATGTTATGCCTTCTTTTATGCCTACTGATATAACGAGATATTGGCTATAACGAAGAACACGACTCGGTCCCGACCATCTCGTTATATCGAGTTTCCACTTGTACAATCATCATCCAAATGATGAGTGATTATCAAACGTCTTTTTAGAACATGAAGAAACATCTTTGTTTGCTATAATGCCATAAATTGTATCATTTTGACATCCACCTGCAATTGTACAAGCCAGTTTCCAGTTGAAGGTGCTACAATTGTACTGTGAAGAAATGCATAATTATACATACACTGTACCAGCTGTGTGGACACAAAATGTCACAAACACAATAATAAATAAAGCAGTGTTTTGAATATAATGGAATTTATTTCAGTCGTACATTTGTTGAAAGACATGTTTTATACCTGTTTCAATTAATAGCACAATATATCACAATTGCAAGTACACTGGTATCAGAAATGCCATTACAACACTAAATACCAGTATTAAGATGGTCATTTTCCCTTGACATCTGTAATGGAAAGAAAAAGCAAATGTATTTCTGCATGCATGAAGTTTCATTTCAAGTATGGTACATATATCTATTTGTTTGAAAATGTTTGAGAGTGCAGGCAAGACATACACTTGGGACCTGGTCTCTCATAACACAGCTACCACTTAACAGAGTGATATTCATTTCATAAATTGGATATAGAAAATAGTAAAGCCCTCTCTCGTTACTTTTCTCAGAATTACCGGACGAGAAACACATATTACTTTCATTTTGACAATCCTCGAAAAAATAGTAAGATATCAAATAGTAAGGACCTCCCTCATCGCCTTGCTCAAAAAACCTGGACGAGAAACTACTTTCTTTTTTTTTACTTGGCCTTAACTATTCATGCTAATCGTCAAAAAGGATGAAATGATTTCAAAACCCGTTTAGAAACATAACATAAGATTTCCCTTTATTTGGAGAAAACCAGAGATCTTTGTTTGTCTTGTGGGTGTGGACCCATAAAAGGACCGACGACCCTGTTTCGTCAAATGATAACGGATGACGAAAACACAAAGCAATGCAAGAACAGAGGTGTATATGCCCCCCCCCCCCCCATATGAAGCATGACCAGTAATATATATGAGGGAGGGAGAGATAGAGAGGGAGATATGAATAGAGACAGGGGAAGGGAGAGTGGGGAGAGGGACATGGTATCCCAGGAAACACGATTTGTCAAAATCTCATCGCAAACGATGATTGATCACAAACACGATATCTAAACACTCACTAACATACCTTTGTGTCTCGATTGATTTTTTTTTTCTGAGATTTCCAGGCTGAACTACAGACGTATGTGTTATATAGTTATTTCCAATCTAATGCCTACTGTCCTGGACATGTACTTGAATGCAATTCCAAGCCTTGTTAAAATTGCCTGTAGTAAATAGAGTAAAGGTTACATACCGGTACACCTTATCAGGCAGTTAATATAGATTAGTAAATCGTACATGGTTGTATTGGTTTACAGACAAAATTACATCATCTTGGCATCTATGCTTTTCTAGAATCAAACAGAATAAGATTTCACACTATGATTTGTCTGTAGATTATTGACGAGTTTGGATGCATTGTCAAAAAGTCTGAAATATTTCTAATGATAATGGTCATTGTGATAATAATTGACATCGTTTACATGATCAGTGAGAGTAACGTATCAGTACGTGATTCCAGCATTTGCAGCACATTTGTAAGTGTACCATACATTACTCATGATATCACAACGATATTATTTGATTGATAACACTATATGATATTATGGTCTGTATGTCGAAAGAGTGTATCTGGTCCCGAGGCCCTGAAAAACGTCCCCTTTAGAAGGCCCTGCGACATTATAAATACATACACATTGCAAGTAGCCATTTCTGCAACTTCTTAAAGCAGTAATGTGTTGTATAAAGTGATGGTACAGTATACCATCTCTTTAACATCGAGAAAGAGGGGGCAGAGTATAAAGTATAAGACGTCCTGTCTGGGAGCAAAAAAAAACCAAACAAACACAAACAAGCAAGCAAGCAAACAAACAAACAAACAAAATCTTCTCTTTAGAGGTCCATATAACCTCGACCATCATACCCGAGTGTTCTTTCAAAGGGTACCTCCGGATGATTTTCAGACTTTTACATTTGAACAACCATAAATTAGTCAAACTGAGTGCACAGTTTCAGAATTTATAGTGATTGGGATAAGGAATGAGAATGTTTTAAAATTTTAACAAATTGCAATGAACAAGGATGATGACATGACAGCCTCACCATAAGAATGCATGAGTTGGGGCTAAAGGTAGCAGAACAAAAGAAGAAGGCATGCATAGATTTTTCACAGGTGAACTTGTTGAGCAAGCGGTATTGTAATGGAATTACACTGCTACATTTCTGAAATATATGAGCCTCTGATGTCATCAGCACTGTCCAGTGTAATTTGAGTAGGATTTTCAATTTATTGGTTTCTCTGCTCTAGGACCACAATAAATTCCACGAATCTATACATGGAGCTGTTGAATTATGTACTACATCATGTGAAATTATGAAAATCGTCCGGAATGCCCCTTTAAATTGTTGAATAATCCTTGAAATTCAGATTTGCAAACGTCCATGGGTGCACACTAACCTATTTCTTCTATTGGTCCGACCTGTCTATCGGACCAGTAGGCACCATTTTTTTTTTCTGGTCCATTCCTGAAAAAGTTACTGGTCCGACAGTGATTTTTACTAGTCCTGGCGTCGGACCAGTGGCAGTGTGCAGATTGCAAACACCATCGTCACCACTGCCATGATGTCATTCCATCGTCGCTTCATAATCATTTTACGATAATCCGATTGGTTTGAGCTAACTAGTTTTTAAATATAAATCATATTTAGGTTGATGTCTTGGTTACTGTAACTCTCAGGAGTCCCTCAAAAAGAATCTCTGGTTTGCTGTCCTGATAACAACTGTTTTATATCATGCTTTCAAGTGACGTGTGGGTGATCGGAACGAATCTACAATCCGCAATGTATTACTAAACCATAAATGACATCATCAGACCCCCACTTAATCAAACCACTCCCATTCTACCACTCTGTGCCGCACACATGCTAAAACAGCTAGTTTAAAGGGATTGTATAGTATTGGTGGAGATGAGGATTGGGCTTTTAACTTTTTGCGAGATACCAAAAAAAAAAAAAATCACCTACAAAATAACACAGAGCATACTATTCTAAGAGGAATTCAAAGTTTATTTGATGATTATCGGTTCTGGAATGGCAGAGACATCCAAAAACAAAGTAATACAAAGCGATCGTTAGAAAAGGTGGGTCCCACCTTTCATTAGGATTACTTCGTTATGGATATATCAGCCATTTCAAACCAAACTTCATCAAATAAACGTTGAATTCCTCTTTACATTACATGCTCTTATATATTTTTCTCATTATCTCACCAAAAAATGTTAGAAACCTGAAGTTGTATCTCAACAAAAACTATACAATCCCTTTAAACCAGGTAGGGCTCCCATCTCCCTGATTAAACGTTCCGCCTTCTACCAGAACCCATCTTACATACACCATGGTCAAAGAGGAACTCTGTGGATGCAGTGCCTGTCTCAAGGACTCGGTGCCTGGCTCAAGTGCAGAAGTAGGCCACTCGAACACTATACCTTCGTATTGACAGCGCAGTGCGCAATCTACTAGACTAAGACAGTTGCAATAGAGGTTGACCATCACTTAATACGTGAACTTTTACTTCCCAAATTTTATCAAATTCGGTTAAAATTTTGAACTTGTTTCACTGATAACTCGCAAATGAATGCGATTGAGTCGGACTTGGATTTGGCCCTTATTTAGGGCATTGTAGGATAGGACATAACAGGGAGGTCCAGTGTGTAAGAGAGTCACAACTCATGCACGTAAAAGATCCCGCTTCATTTATTCATCGCAAAGAGCAGGGTGTTTAACCCGGTGAAGTGATCCCGCCTTACATCCATCTGGACCCTATGGAAGACCAGCTATTGCAGCAAGATATGGGCTATCCAGCCATCTTCTCAGATGGAAATGAAACAAACAAACAAACAAACAAACAAACAAACACATTTAGCCAACGCAAAACCCGACACACGACCTCGCTTTACCCCAGATCAACATTTGAATCGTCATTAAACTTTGACACACATAGTGAGGTGAATTGTTTGCTTCCTCAAGACGACGAACCTCCCATCGGGGAAAACCAAGGAGGTACCAGGCAAGCGTATTATACCCCTTGAGAAAACTTGGCGGCGTTGCCCGGGAGATGCGTGGGTCTACATGCGTGCCCTCCCCCATGCACCCATCGCCTCAAACGTTTGCAGATGGTCAGAATTATCCTCAGAGCAAAACGTTGAAAGATCAGAGGAAGGTGTCTCCAGAGCAAATGGATCTCACATTCAGAGTTCTTAAAGATTACTACGTGTCTATTTCCCACCTAAAAAAAAAAAACAAAAACAAAAGAAAAACAAAAAACCAAAACGGTCAAAAGATAAAGTAACAAGCGATAAAAATCTAGCAGTCTACAATCTAACATAGAAGGTATTGCTCTGAAGAAAACATCTGTAAATTTTCAAGGCAACTTTTCGATGAGTTTACACTGAATATCGTGATTCCAATTTGGGCGACATGTCTTTTATAGTTACGTGATGACAAATAAGGCGGTGATGAAGATTGTCATTGTTGGAGTTATATAGGTCCTAGTGACAGTTGCAGTGGTGGTGGCATTGCTGATGTAGTGAGAGTGGTGATGATGCTGTTGGTGATGGCAATCTGTTGATAGTCGCGATAGTCAGTGGCGATGCCAATATGCATACGGCCTACTCGTTGCAGCGCCGAGGATTGGGATTTTAGTAGTTAGTGGACAGGTGTAGGGTGGTGCTGGTATTAGCTAGATTGGTGATGCTGTTTTTGGAAGCATCAATGTCGAAAATGGCACCGGTAACACCAATCATTAAAATGTGATTAATGGTAGCAATGCCTTCGTATTTGCGTTTGTCATAATGATCATATTATTGTCGTCGGCCATATTGGCTATACGGCCATTAGTAGTGTGATCATATTGTCAGAGGTCACGTGGTCGGGACTTTGACCATTAATTAAACTGTTCATTTGTCCCAACGTTGAGACAACGCATTAAGTTGTCTTATTTTCATTTAATGATAAATGAAAAATAGAATGAAACAAATAGAAATGAATCCATTGTAATGACAATGAATTTACAATCAAGCAAGTATATCGGTACAGTGAGTTCAAGAAATAAACATTAAGATTGTAAAAAGGAAGAATCATTGGGGAAAAGGGGAGTAGCAGTTAGAGAGAAGGAGGCCCAAAAGAACCCGAAACACTCCTGTTCCCGTAGACTTTTTACAGGATCTTATACAGGATTCCAGGATCACTACAATGTATAGTGCCAACGTGCTACAGGGGGGAGACTGCGCAAAATCTCCAAGAGTGAGAAACATATTTGTTGCGTCACCATGGTGTTTGATAGAGACACTGAACACAATTCTCTCTGGTATTTCCGAATTCTCAAGACTCCGAGCTTTCCAGTGAATTCTCTCCCCTCCCCTCCCCCTATTTCTTGCTAAAAACCGACCACAAAAACAGATTGGAATTCCCCATATAGAACAAAGGTAAAGGCTTGTGAGCAAAACGAATCTAGAAATTGAGATGAGGTTTTTCAAACTTTAGGTAGAGCCGAAGACCCATGGAAAGATGTCAAAAAAACCTTGCAAATTTCAACTTTTTAGAAAATCCTTCGACTTTTTAAAATTGGGCAGAAGCAGTTTAGAGATCACAACTTTTATTTTTATTTTTTTTTTAAAGCAAATCAGCCTTTTAGGTGTTACTATCTGGGCAGGGAAACCAAGACGACGAGTCGCGATCAATGATGAATGATAGGTACGAAACTGAAGTAACTGACTTCTACCAGTATGCAAATGTGAATGAATAATGTAATTTTAGCCAAAGGGAGTAGGCCGACACAACTTTTATATAATAGAAGAGCATTAATATTTGCCCGTCTGGATACCAACCTCCGCACACTTTTGTATGAAAGAATGTCATAAATTACATTTTTGGCTTCCATTTTCTGTCAGTCCCGACAGACTACATAGAATTCCTATACTCCCACAACAATTTTCGCACGAACACACACACACACACTACACAATCTGGTGTCAAACTCCCCAAGATGTAAAATATGAGACACGTATGACCTGGTCGCCACAATAGGAGATGAACGTCCGTGTTTGGTATCGGTGAGATAGGGGAGAAAGAAAACGAAAACGAAAGTGATATACTTTTGCCAGGAAGTTCATGAGTGCCAGTGAGGAGACGAGATATCGCGCTCTCTCAAACGTTTCGAACCGAAGAGGCAAAATCAGAAATCTAGTCTTCTTTACTTCTTGGATGCGAGAAAGCAAGAAGACAAGATCTAGTAATCATATCTATAATGCCCTCGCCTTCTGAGACCCCAGAAGTCGAGAAGGAAGGAAAAGAAAGACAGAAAGAAAGAAGCGATAGAGCATTGGTCGAAACAGGGAGGTGGTCTAGCAAGCAGTACGGCGTACAGATGGTGGAAGTGGAATGAAGCCAAGAAAGGGGAAACCGCCCAGAATTGAAATATTTTCACGAAAACGCTTCTTCTGGCTATAGTCCTTAAAGCGGGGCATCTCTCAAAGCGATAAGGCAAAGCTGCACTGGGCACACTTTAAACGCACACCTGCATCACGCTTTGGCTGTTTTCAATCCAGCTTCCATTATGTGTTTGATGAATTGACAGTCGAACACGCTAGAGAAAGGAAAAAGAAAGACACAATTTCCTCTGCAAGGAGGATAATAGGTCACTCTGCATACTACAACAATTCCAAAAACGGCAAGACCGAGTGTAATTGATTGCCGTACTCTCATAACCACATGCTTTGGCAATTAACCATTAATCTCTTATCTCTGTATTACATTATTTTCTTTGCTCATAAACTGCTTCTCCCCCCAAGGTGACACATACAGAAAGAACAATCCAATCAATTTTTGTCGATCATAAAATATGCCTTTCTAACCATCTTGATTCTATTCGAGCATGTAGCATGTGCCTAAGCAACTCTCTATTTCTCTAAGAAGCTAGTTATTCGTAAGAAGAAAATAAAATCGACAGCATAGCGATCGATAATAAAGATGCACCAAAGCAACGTTCAAATGAACAACCCTAACAGACATTTTTTTTTTGTGTACATCCAACGAATGTATGATTTACAGACTCGTTCAGACATTCATAATCCATAGAAATATCTCTGAACAATCTCTGGCAAACCAGTGATCCCACGAGTGCCATAGATTTTTATGTAACGTATACGAGTTATCCCCTTTATTCTGTTTTTCTTTATCTACTTTCAAATTTCGTGAAAAATGCAGTCATGTCTAAACCTTAATTTCTAAATATATACATATATATATACATATAATATGTATATATATATTTATATATACATTTAATATATATATATATATATATATATATATATATATATATATATATATATATTTATATATATATATATAAATATATATTTCTTGAGTTTCCAGGAGAAACTCCCAGAGGAACAATTTATGAATGCATTTTTAAATGATCGTATAGTAAGATGCTACCTACCTTGTTGTGTAACTGCTGTGAAAGAAAAGAGAACAACGGCGACACAAATTATCGTTTCAAGTTTTGGCCGAAAGATCCGTGATGCGA